>JANBXA010000141.1:39555000-39675000 GCA_030556225.1 Cricetiscus sungorus | reverse complement strand
AGTGGTATGCACGCCTTAAATCTCAACACTCGAGAGGCAGAGGCAGACAAATTTCTGTGAGTTCAAGGCCAGTTTGGTCTACAGAGCAAGTTCCAGGACAGCCAAGGCTACACAGAGAAACCCTGTCTTGAAAAACCAAAACCAAAGCAAAACTCCCCACTAAATTTTAAAGTTGAGCTCAAGCATCGAGTGGAATCCAGGATAGACACTTTCAGGCTGTCCTTCCATTAACTCAGCCTCTGCTTCCAGCAAAACTAACAAAATTCCCTGCCACCTGTGGATCAGCCTGTGTGCTGTGTAAGGGCCTCCAAGTCAAGCGAGTTCTCTGAGGACTGCGCCTTTGAAAAGTCAGGGGTTATTAACCAATAAAGCCTTCCCTCAGAGCTCAGCACACTGACTACTTTCTGCTGGCAGTTGTGAGTGGGGTGGACCGCCAGGAGGTCTGACTTTTGCCACTGAGCTTAATGGGATTACAAAGGAAGGAGAAATCGGCCAGATACATTTCAAGCCAACAAACCCTTCATATATTTACAGCATGTTTTCCTAGTGACCGTTTATTTTGCTGAAAACATTTAAATAATAACAATAATAATAAAAAAAAAACCCCAGTCTCCTTTAAGAAGATGGTTTTAGTGTGGTGCTATTTCAGTGTGTTCTGAAATCGTGTGTTCCCTTCTGTAAGACTCAAGTTGGTGTCTGTATGCTTGCCGTCCATACAGCCTCTTGGAATAGAAATCGGTGCAGAAATTCTTCTGGCTACTGATAATAGAGAAACACAGGCAGGAAAGCCATTTTCATCCAGGCTAATACAACGTTATTTCCCCACATCAGTTCCAACTTGGGAATGTGTTCTCCTAGTTGGTGGTCTTCCCTGGACCTAAAGTCCTAGTGTGACTAAAGAAGCTCTGTCCAATCCAAGACTTATTAGCAGAACACTCTCTGCCCACTCAGACTTTCTTGTCTTTATTCCTGCAAACCCACTGTATTACTCAGGGACTGGAAAACAGCTATGTAACAGGCTTTCTCACTCAGTGGGTCACAGGCTGGACACTGGCCAGGCCTATGAGATATAGCTTAACAAAAGGTAAATGAAGCCAAAGTCACCTTTGAAAACCATTTGAATCACCTGTAAGTCCCATTTCAGGATCTTGAGGATACCACCCTGCATAGAAATAACACATTTGCAAAATACCACCTTTCAACATGTTGCTTCCCACAACAGTGCTTCGATTTGTACCCTTAGGTCCAACAAGTGTCTTGGCTTCAGAGACAGGTTTATGCTTTGGACCCTGTCTTCAGTCCTGAAGCTTTGTCCCCCACCGTGTGTTGGAAATGAGTCCATTTGGAATCAGCTGTGAACCTTAGGCATTGTTTTCAAGGGGCCACCTTAGCCTTCGCTAGACAACCAGAATCTGGGCCCAGCATCTACAAACACGGGCAGTGTTTTCTTTCCCACGCAGAGCCCTGATCTTTTCAATTCCGTATTTATTATTTGGTGTCTTTGTTTATGAAATGATTCGTTTACTTTGTGTGTGTGTGTGTGTGTGTGTGTGTGTGTGTGTGTGTGTGTGTGTGTGTGGTATTTCAGGCATTATTTAAAAGCCAGTAAATGGATGCTCCATTCTTTATATTGTGGTATATAATTTAGAATTTGTATAATGCCTGGAATAAGCTCCTCCCTTATGAGTGTATTTGGGCAGGAAGCATTAGGTGTTATCGACTCTAAGAAAAGTGCTATCCCCCTTAGGATGGCCTTCTAGGCCACACACTTGTCCTTTTACCGTGGCAGCTGCATCTTCTCATTCCCAGACTATTGGACTGCACCTCTTTCAGCTCCCACTGCTGCTCGCACGATGAAGACAATGCTGGCGACTTAATGGCGCTCACTGTAGACAGAGTAGGAATGGTCTTCGCTGCAACTTGTCATTGACAGTGTAGAGACCCCAAGCAACCCTTTAAAATGGGTACAGAATAGCTGCTGAGGTCTGGATGGAGAGTAAAGGAGACAGCATGTGAGAATCGCTCAAAACAGTGCCAAACATGCTGTATACCTTCCACAGCTTTTCACAGCTATCGCTTCCTTCTATTGCTGGTTTGGGGACAACGGGTAACTGGGAAGAATTTACATAGGATGTTGTTTTCATAATTTACTCACCCAAGGTATTCCAAAGAGTAAAGTTTAGCTCTAATCCTGGATTTGTGTTTAGAAACAAATTCAGCCAAGCCTTCCCAGTTGTGTAGCCTTCAGGGAGGGGTGAGGTAGGCTTCTGGATTTTGTTGGAAAATTAGAAGGAATGTGCAGGAGAAATGACCCTCTGGGCCACTTAGCTCAATCCATCTACCATCCGCACTAGAGTCAGAAGTACTTGTCTATATCAGTGACAAGTAGATCATTTCTCATTTGTCAAACCATAGAAAAAACACAATAAAATGTAATCTGATCATCCTTTGGGGAATTGAATTCTGTATAGATTTGAAAATTTAGCCCTACTCTTGAATTTTATCTAATCTGGAAAAATGTATAGCTACTTGGTCAGAGATGTCCTTGAACACTTTTTATAAAAGGGGTTCAATAACTGAATTTTTTGTGTGCTTTAATTACCTCCTTAGGATCAAGTCACTTATCTGCAAAGGAGGTGATCAAGAGGAATATAATATATGACTAAAATTAAATTCATTGCTAAAATTAGACTTCACTTGACTCAATTGAATGTTCTTCTTTCATAAGAATGTGTATGATATCCTGCTGCATAAAAAGACTGAGGAATCTAAGAAAAGTGACCTGCTGTAAAAGTAAATGATCACTGCTAAAGATTTAATTATGCATACATGGAGAAGGGGCAGAGTCAAACGCTGCCCGCACCCTAATACATACATGAAGAGTTTACTTTGGGGAGGTGTAGACACAAGTTTCTGTCCCACCCAGTCCAGCAGCTGTTTAGTCCCAAATAAACACACAGAGACTTATATTAATTATAAGCTGTTTGGCTGATGGCTCAGGTTTCTTATTGGCTAGCTCTTTTTAATTATTATCCCACTTCTATTAATCTATGTATCGCCACATAGGCTTGGCTTATCAGAGAATACCCAGACATCCCATCTTCCCACTAGCTACATGGTGTCTCCTCTCTTGCTACCCACTCTTCCTCCTTCCTCTTCCCAGAATTCTCCTAATCTGGTAGCCCCACCTATACTTCCTGCCTGGCTACATCCTGCCTGTCCATTGGCTGAAACAACTTTGTTCATCAGCCAATAAGAGAAACATGTATTCACTGCATACAGAACATCCCCCATCAAGGAGGTGGTAGACTTGGGGAGGCAGTCTCAAACCTGTGGGTCATGACCCTTTTGGGTTCATTGGAAAACACAGATGCTCACATTATAATTCATAGCAGTAGCACAATTACAATTATGAAGTAGCAATGAAAAATTTTATGGTTGGGGATCACACATGCCTGTTTTAAAAGGTTGCCACATTAGTAAGGTTGGGATCCATTGGCAGAGTGGCAGTTCTTTAGGTCCCAGTGGGCATGGCCTTTAATGAGTATGGTGTGACACAGCCTTCCCCTTCTCTTTGTTATTTCTAGGTTATTTCTAGGCATGAAGTGAGAGATTTTGTTCTTCCTTGTATCAACATTACACCACAGATGCAAAGAAACCAAGCCCCCAATCACAGACTTTTTAAAACTGATACAACATAAACCTTCCTCCCCCCCCCAATCTGATTATCTTAAAGTGATGGAAATCTAATTAACCTAACCTACATTGAAAACTGTTGGGAGCTGGCACTGAGGCATTGAGTTACATCCTCTTGCAGAGTTACTTACACCTTAGAACTCTAATTGAGCCTTATCTTGGTATACAGGAACCTGCTCGATAGGTGGTCTCTTCCACTCACCCCAGGTACTGAGATAAACCGAGTGCCAGGAACTGAGATGGGCCTGGCGCCAGGAACTAAGATAAGCAGACGTTTATGGTCTGATGTTTATTGTCTGGGATAATTACCAAGACCCAGGAGTTAGCAGAAGTTACCCCTCCACATTTCCTCCCTGCTTTGCTTTAAAACTCCTTTTTTTTTTTTTTCACCAATAAAGTTAGACCTTGACAAATCCACTGCTTGGTCTCCTTTCTTCTTTCTCTCCCATCATTTTCAGGTTCTAGCCCACCTCAACCCACAAATAACTAGGCTCCGCGGGTCGGGGCAGAAAACACGGATATATTGATCTTCTATGTAGCCATTGAAGACATTATTGTGTTTATTTTTAGGGAGCTTCCACACATCATACAAACATAGAGAAATCAGCTTAAGGTTCTTGCCCATGGCTAGTGTCATTTGACAGTCATTCATTACTCAAAAACTTTCCATTCTCATCCTCTTAAGTTTCAATGAAACGTATATATAGAGAGCCACCACCATACTTCTGTCAATGCCACCCCATCCTGGCATTGATGGACCTATAACAAACATAAGGCCGGACTCTACCTGTAAAGAACACTATGCATCTTTCTTCACATGCAAACAAACAGCTGACCTGTTTGTCTGTGTGTCCCTAGCACTGAGCACAGTTTGCCATACATACAGTGACATAAGCAATATTCAAGCTGTCCTTGACAACCAGAATTTATCAATAGCTGCTATGTACATGGAATCGTTTTTAAATAAATCACCAATTCAGAAGAAGATAGACTCCTGGAAGGAGAAGACTCCGACAGAGTCACAAAGCCACTAAGAGGAACCTGGCCACGGGGTCAGCTCAAGACAGAAGGGCCCCAGGACCTTGGAAGGAAAGAACCAATTGTTAACTCGTGATTAATCCCGGCCCTCAGGAGGCAGAAGCAGGTGGACCTCAGTGATCTTGAGGCCAATCAAGCCTACATAACAAGCTTCAGATCGTCCAGGGCTACCTAGTGAGACACTGTTTCAAAACAAAATTCAACCAAACACCCCAAGAAACGCTTTGGCCTATGGGGCCAAACGCTCCAGTCCTATGGGGGTGCCCCTTATTAAAACTATACTGCACACCACTGCCTGTGCATCTCTCTGCCCCAAACCCTCTTCTCTCCTTCCTAGACAACTAAAGATTTGCAAAAATTGTCAGTTTGTTTCTCCTCCAGTCTATCCCTGCTGTGGGATATTAATTTAACTATGTAAAGGTATGCTGCATTTGTTTAATTATGTGAGGATGTGTAGCATCCTGCCTAAGACACCTGATTGCCCTAATAAAAACTGAAAAGTCAATAGCTAGGTGTAGGGCCCTGCATGGACCACCCCCCCCTGCCCCCACCAAGGCACCTTGAGCAAGCCTGAAGCTGCTGGCTGGAACTCCTCGCCCCAAGGCTATTGTTGGTACTCTTCCTGTCTTTTTGATAACACGCACCTCGTGACAACACACACCTCATGACAATAGACCTTATGACAACACACACCTCCTAGGGAGGAGCTAAGCCTAAAATTCCTGTAATTTTTCCACTGTGCACTGTGTAAGCCCGTTCCATCCCCTCAATAAACGGCATTCGGCATTTGGCATTCTGACATTGCCATTGAACGAATGACCTGCTGTCTTGTCTATTTCAATCGCTAGGCCTTCACCCGATTCGTGGAACAGATCATAGCGCGGTGCTACAGCTCGGCTCCAGAGGTATAGGCAGGGCGGGCAGGCAGAAAGACCAGGTAGGAGGAATCTAGAGAAGAGAGAAAGAAGGAGACTCCAGGGCCAGCCAGCCACCAGCCAGCCTGGCATGCAGTAGTACCTACAGAAGGAAAGAACAGTAAAAGGCCCCAAGGGAAAATGTAAGGAGGAGAAACAGATTAACTTAGGGTATAAGAGCTAGGGGAGCAACCATAAGAGAAGGCCCAAGCGTTCATAAGTCTCCGTGTCTTTATTTGGGAGCTGGCTGGTGGTCTGAGAAAGCCTGCTACATACATATCACCAGCACAAGAACATTACAGATTGTTTCCCTTTAATGTGTTAAGCATATTGTTCATTCTGTTTCTTAATGTTCTGCTTTGGTAGCTAACTCCTCCCTCCTCTTGCAGGCCCATGCTTACCTGTGACTTCCCGCACGAGGCCCACCCTAACTGATCTACGCCCCAGGCTGCTCTGCTCCCCTCTCTGCTACTCAATCTCCTCTAACTGCTCCGTTCTTGTAGGCAGCATTGTTACTTTCTAATCCTCTATGTATTTCGCTGTTTGTACTCACCCAATACTCTCCGCATTGTGGATCACTGTGGATCGGCCCTCTCCTGGAGAACAGGCTCACCTCGGGTAGAGATTGCCCTTTCCTTAGCCGACTGTCTGTCCCACGCCTCCTAGAATTCTGGGTGTAGCTTTATAGATGTCTAAGGAATGGATGATCTGTACATGAAGGCTGAGAGTGATAACGCTGTGTGGAAAGGAGACTTCTATGCAGGGCTTAGCGCTGAAGCAGGAAGGCCGGTTGAGAGCCTCACACACTCTGTCAGGTAAGAGCAGGCAGGAGGAACCAAGTGCTCACATTTCTGCCCCAGCCACCTAGATGCGTTCTTAGCAATCACTTTGTGATTTGTCCTCCTACCCTGGGATGACTTTCAAATCTTACTTATAGCATCTTTTTAAAGCCCAGTTTAAATCTTGATATCCATGAGAAGCCATCACCAATTCCTGCCACATCATGGCACTATCCTTTACAGAATGCCCATCATGGTGCCTGAACATTGGCATTCACATCTTTGTAAAGCAACACACCGTGCGTGCCTCAAGACCAGCAAATATATTTTATTTGATAATTACTTTTTATAACTATACTGAGATTAGTGTCTGTTCATGGATAACAGTCAGAAAATCATTGAGAATTATTTTACGTCAAGTTTGATACATTTCATTTGAAAGCGGGGTAGAGTTGTCAGGCTGTGGTGTTCCACACCTTTAATCCCAGCACTCAGGAGACAAAGGCAGGCAGATCTTTTTGAGTTCAAGGCCACCCTGGTCTACAGAGTGAGTCTTGAAACAACCCCCCAAACGGGGGGGGGTATCTTTTTGTCTTAAGTGATTTTAATTTACTCATCTGGTCACAACAGATGCTGGAAAGTCTTTCTTGAGAAAATTATGTAGCTTTTACTTTTTTTTTTTTAAGCACAGGTGAAGGAACACATCTGCAATTTTAAAGATCTCAATGCATAAAAATTCAAGTGTAACAGCTTTTGTGGCTTTTTCAAAGTCAGATATGCATTGAGGGTTCCAGGCTCTCACTCCTGTCCTAGGTTTCTAGCCCTGAGGGTTCGTTCCGTGTGTCTTTGTGGCTAAAGGAGCAGATTAAACCAGTTGTGCTGTAGGCTGGAAGCACTGGGATGCTGGCCAGAACGCCCAAGAGTGGCCCCCTTTCTCTTTCAGCCTTGGTCTGCGGATGGTCTGCTCTGCTGGGAGAATCTAAGGGAGATGCACCCCCTTCCATGCAAAGTCCTTGATGAGCAAGGCTATGTTTGGTCACAAGAGTAAAGGCAGAAGCCCCAGTGGTCCCCCACGGGGGCCTCAGAGTCCTCTCCTCTGCAGAGCCATGGAAGGCAGGATCGGATGGCTTTTGGCTGGCTCTCAGACCTGGCTGCATTAGACTTGCCTCTTCTAAATTTAGAGCCCTTCAGTAAACAGCAGGCTGAATCTGCTGTGTGCTGGCTGGGAAGGGCATGGCCACTTCCACCAAATTCTCAGGCACGTATTTATAGCTGCTGGGTCCTTCTTCTCATCAGCTTCACTGTTTACCTTAAAATTCAACCTCCCAACAGTCTGTGTTTGGTGCTGTCAGTAAACGAATTTGAAGAAAAAGACCCTTGACTCAGAACCAGCCGATTAAACGACAATCACCGACGGTTTGGTTGCCTCCAAATGCACTGGGAAATGTCAGCCAGGCTGTTGAGATCAGTGTCCCCCGGGTCACGATGTGACACTTTCACTCGTCAAACAAATGAAGCACTGCCACCGCACACATCCTCCTCAACAGCGTCACGGGGGCCGTGATGGAGATGGACCCTACTTTATTATTTGAAAGGACTCTGATGGTGAAGATGCCATCTTATTTTTCCTTTCATGTTCACCTTCGGCCCAAATATAGAAACAAAAATCTTTCTTTTCGTAGCCAGTGCCTGCCTGATCTTTCAGTCTCTGTCTACCCTGCCCGCGAAAGCAACAGCTAGGACATATCCTGTGCGCCGAGCCTGGCCTGAGTTCAGGACAGGGAGCTATGAGAGGCACAGGATTGCTGAAGGGGGAATGGATGGCTGGAGGTATCTTGAACGAACGAGGTCCTCCTGCAAGCAGAAGAGACTTAAGTTGAGCAGCCACCAGTGGGCATCGCCTGTGCTTTGTGGCACATGATCTAAAGTAACTTCTCCCCCACTGTCGGGGTCTATGTTGTCCAGAAAGATGCTCAGCACTCCAAAACCATCCTACCCCTCTCGCCTACTGTTTTCTAAATCTGCTGGGTTTGGAGGATATTTGCCCACTTCTAGCTGATTTCTATTTTATTAATTTAACATATCAATCAAATTTACAGTAACAACTTTATGAAAATAATATTAGTCTGAAGCAAGTAGGAAAAAAGTGCAGTTTTGGGGTAATGTGAGTTAAATGTGACAGCGATGCAATACACAGGACAAAGGAGGTAAGGATAAGTGGAAATTTTGTTAGGGCCTTGTATTTTGCCCTTTCCATTTTCTCCTTTGGTGACTACTAGTTATCTGTGTGTTCTTGATAAGCTCCATCCACCTTTCTTCAAAATAGGCTGAATAATAAAATTTTGTGTGTGATGATGTATTGGTTATGATCTAATAAAACTTGCTCAAGGTCAGAAAAGCAAAGCAACCAAGTCACCAGAGTTCTCACATCATCTAAGGTTGGGGTGATCCACTATGGCTGGAGATTAATTGCTGAAGACTGAATACTGAATGTCTCCTGAGATCCTGGGTGCCTTCTTGTATGCATCTCTAGTGCTGGGGTTAAAGGTGTGAGCTCTGTTTCTCTTTGAGACTGATTCACTCAGCCCCGGATGGTCTCTAACTCACAGAGATCCATGTACCTCTGTCTCCTGAGTCCTGGGATTAAAGGTGTGTGCTACCAACACCTGGCCTCTATGGCTGTAGCTAGCTTTGCATTCTGATCTCCAGGCAAGCTTTATTAGATCCTAAACAATAGATCACCACATTTGTGCATTTATAAATGAACAACCCTATCGCAGAAAAAATCTCCCATGCCATTTGTTTTAATTTACAAAATGTAAATTAAGGTTTCTTTTTACAAGAGGAGTGTAGTCGGAGCTCTTAAATCAGAGTACGCAAAACAAAGTCTTTACTAATAGTATTAATAGGTGTCATGCCATGGGAAGAAGAAAAAGACTTCAAACAATTGATTAGCTCTGTGACCTTGACCACTGGAGTCTGTTTTGTGTTTCTGTTTCCTATTTATGAAACAAAAATAGTAACGCCTACTTCACAGACATCTTAGGATTGAGATCACTTTTGTCATGGTAGCCTACTCATTTGTCAGTCCAGAGACTGGTCATCATGTACCAGGGGTCCAGATGGGTTTGGTGCTAAAGTTGTGATCCACTCAGCCCACCTATTTTCCATTGTAGTTTACTTCTGAGACATCTACCATTTGTTAAAATGCTACATGAGACTGGAATCTAGTAATTGGATACATTTATTTACTAAACTACTATTTTTGGGCAATTTAAGAATGTCATAAAGATGAAAACATTCTGTTTGTTTTTCGAGACAGAGTTTCTCTGTATTGCTTTGGAGCTGGTCCTGGCACTCACTCTGTAGACCAGGGTGACCTGGAACTCACAGAGATCAGCCTGCCTCTGCCTCCCGAGCACTGAGATCAAAGGCATTCACCACCAATGCCCAGCGATGGGAACATTTTAAAAATAAAATTTGGCTGGATGATGGTGGCACTTGGGAGTCAGAGGCAAGCAGATTTCTGAGTTCGAGGCCAGCCTAGTATACAGAGCTAGTTCCAGGACAGGCTCCAAAGCAATACAGAGAAACCCTGTTTTGAAAAACCTAAATAAATACATACATACATACATACATACATACATACAATTTGGTGGTCAGGCAGTGGTGGTGCATGAAACAGATCTCTATGAGTTCAAGGCCAACCTGGTCTTCAAAGCAGGTGCTAAGGCTATTTCATAGAGAAAGCCTATGTCAAAAAATCACACACACAAAAATATAAAATAAAATTTGGTGTCATAACCTCTTGGAAATACACTCACTGTCTAAGGTGGAGGACAAATTGTTAAGAATAAATTCATGATCATTAGAGAAAGCAGCACTGCCAGGGACGTGTCTGACAAGGCACACTCTCCAGAGGGTGAGCTTGGAGAAGCGAGCCCACAGAAGCGATGTTTGCTTGGTTTCTAGTCTAACTCAGGAGGTGACTGAGTTTCCCTGTTGCCTGGGTCCAACCTCAGCATCTTGTTCAGCTGACTAGTCTTGAAAGACTTGATGACAGGAGATGAAGTGATCAGCTACTTTAATCTGGGAATACACCAGGACCTTTGGGCAAACAAAGTTTTTTATTGTCGGAGTTGGGGGGGGTGCTGATCGAACAAAACATATGCACAAAAGTCCTACAAAGTGAGGGAGATTAATAAAAAAAAAAGATTAGAATTCCTTGTCACAAGCAAGTTTTATAGCATTAGAAAGAAACGGTTTGGTGTTTTTACAAAATCACCCATATTATTTCATGTCTTTCAAATATGTGAGGACTGTGAACAAGGGGATCTAGTTTAAATAACATGCCATCCTAACCGGACAACAGAAAGTAAAAACTATGCATTCTCAGGCTTTCCAAGCAAAATAGAAGCAACAGCCTCGTGATGTGTGGGTGTGAATGCTATCCAGGGCTCAGCATGCTGGAGGCCCTTCCACGTGCCTCTGTAGCCGATTCCTATGCCCTGTGTCCAGGGCTCTGGCGGGATAACCCTTGGTGGCTACTTCCTAGCACTCCCAAGCTCCATCACACTGATGGAGGCTCCTGTCTCCATCTGCTCTGGTGCTGAGGGTTCATGGATTCCTTACAGGGTCTTCAGCTGCTGGCAGGCTTCTTTTCATTTGCTGTGTATGACAGGAACTATTTTAGCCTTACATTAGCTCCTGGAGTCTAACATGCCTGTTACACCCAGCTCAAGAAGCTATGGAGACCATCTTCAGGAGGTTAGGCTAGTCACAAGGGAAGAGTCCAGTCTGTTCCATAGCATTGTCCTAGAGTCTTGCAGTACACAGGCTGCCACACACGACAGCCCTGAGGAAAATCAGAAGCTCTGAAACATTCCTTGAAACTGAATCTGAAGATGGATCACTCACGAACTCTGCCTTCTGTGTCATCCTCTGGCCACTTAAGTCAAGCTCTACAGACAGAGAGAACGATGAAGCTCTGTCCAGGTCCAGGCCTGCTTAATTAATGCGTTGGAACACACCTCCTAGCCTCTATCCAGATTGTCAGTGCCTTTGCCCAGCGCTCTTTCATCTTTCCCTGAATTACGGTACCAGCGCTCTAGCTTGCCTCCTTGCTTTCAATCGCCTCCCTCGCCCTGTCCATCTTTTAGTGTTGACAAGCTGACCCGTGTAAATCAAACCCGAGGCTTCATCCCCCTACTTTTGCTCCCTCAGTAACTTTCCACTGCCCCAGAACAAAGTGCAAACTCCTCAGCTTGCATAGAAGACAATCTACGGCTATTTGCGACTGGCTCCTGCGAGGTCTTTTGCCTCCAAGCCACCATGATGCCTCAAGTGAATGCCTTTGAGCTTGGTGCTGTCTGCTCCTAGAACACCCCTGATTTCACATCCTCTTGACTGGACCAAGCCCAGCTTGGATATTGCTTCCCCTAGAAGCAATGTGAAAGTAAAAACAAAACAAAACAAAACAATGCTTCCTGGACCCACCACACATCTAAAAGCAGCAGCCTTGGGAAAGGTCAAAGTTGAGGCTGTGCCCATGACACACTGCATGCATGTGGACTGATTGCCAGTGCCAAATTCAGGGTGAAGAGGACCCTGAACTGACTTGCTATTTTCCCACTAAAGCACTGGGCCAGCCCCAGATAGCAAACAGTGGGTGTCTATGAGTGACTCTGTGGCACCGCTTGAGATAATCAGGTGGCAGAAGAGCCCCAGAAGAGGCAGCCACAGGTCATGTGAGAAATAAAAGCTTAGGGATGAGGAAAGCTGAGTTCTGGCTGTGGTTATCTTCAGGAAACGACTTAGATTCTCATGTTGTGCTTCACGTAAACCCGTGGATGCCCAGCCTTTCTCAGAGGTCAGGGCAGGGGGACAGAGGATGAACATAGCTCTTAAAAAGCAACTCCACTTCTGTGCAGCGCCGGTTCTTCGCGGTAAGGGATGTCAGAAGGAAGGGCTACACCACTAAAATGTGCTTGAATTCTCTAAAAAGATATATAAATGGCAAACATCCCAGGCACCCACCTGCCCATCATCTTCCCTCAGAGCGACAACCTGCCTCAGCTTCTCCTGCAGACGGCTTGGGTCTCACACACCAGGCCACTCTTCCTGGGGGAGGGGGCACTTACTGTCGGACTTTGTCCCAGGCACGTCAATATCATTGTTCTTATTATTTAGATTCTTTTCATTTAATTCTGTATTATACGCTACCATACTCTGTATATGCCATGCTGGGGACCAAAGTCGGGTCTTTTTGTATACTGAGCAAGCACAGTATTAACTGAGCCACATTCCCAGCCCAAGAACTCTATTTTCAACGAAGGAGAACTAGTTCATGAGAGTGACATGTATGAAAAATCTCATTGAACCTGGTGTGCTCACACTCAATCAAGTGTTGGTCTACTGTGGACATTGCAAAAGAAATAGATTTCAGTCTTTCAACATAAAGTATTTCAATATATGCAGATTACTTTTAGGATCTTTCAACTTAACTTTTTTTCAGTTACTGCTAGTTTGCGCACGCGCGCGCACACCTGTGCACATGTGTATGTTTAAGTGTTTTTACTTAGCAAAACTGCCTTTCTGCAAAAATCAACCAGCCTACTGCAGCACTGAGGGGCGGGGGCTCTTCCCGGAGATCTACTACTGCAGTGAACCCTCACTGGCCATGCTTGGTGCAGCTGTCCCAGGCTCCATGGCCACTGTAACACAGGCAACAGGGTCGTTTCCAGCTACAACAGGTGTCCCTGATTTTAAGTCTTTCTTAAATTTCAGCAGAGACTGCAGTATGGTCATGGGAAAAAAAAAAAAGTTGGAAGAGATGAAGGGAGATAGCTGGGGTGTGGAGTGAGAGGTGTGGCCTGGACATCTGTAGCTGGCCGGTGTGTTCTCAGTGCCAGAGAGCTCTGCTTGACAAGCCCAACATAGCAGACATGGATCGATTTTGCTCTCTACTGTCACCAGTCACTGAATGACTTATCTTGTTTTGCTGGGTACTGACAGGCCACCAACCACACCGAACAAGTGCTCTGAGATAGTTTAACCGTTTGCAACAAAATCAGCCTTGCCAAGATCTAGAGAAGCCTACTCAGCCAAGTAAATGAAATCCATTAGTTGCATGGACAAGGGACTACACTTGTCTGTAGATTTTGAGTAGAGATCCTGGGTGTGGAAAACAGTCTCGTCAAAGACTACTAAATGCGTTTTATTAGAAGGGTCTGCGACTTGTTCAAGAACAACCTTTAGTTGGCAATTGGAGCTCATAATGTCTTCAATCATGTAAAAGGCATGAGTGTGCTAAGTAGTAGCTTGTCCCCTGGAGAATTCTGCCTGGGAAAGCTGACTAGGTCCTTACACCTCTGAAAAGCAAATGTCTGCCAAATATTCCTGCTTTCCTGACCTTTCTCTGTCATGCTAACCATTGCCTCTTTGCTGATATATCCACCTAATTAAAAATGATTCTTCTGGCTAATGAGATGGTTCAGCAGTTATGAACACATACTACTCTTGGAGAGGACCAGCTTG
This sequence comes from Cricetiscus sungorus, assembly GCA_030556225.1. Classification (NCBI taxonomy): domain Eukaryota; kingdom Metazoa; phylum Chordata; class Mammalia; order Rodentia; family Cricetidae; genus Cricetiscus; species Cricetiscus sungorus. Next base: position 39,661,037 of record JANBXA010000141.1, on the reverse strand, counting down.
GGTGGCTTATAACCAGCTTCCTGGGATCTGACGCCATCTGCTGGCCTCCCAGGACATCTGCACCCACACTCGCATACTCACAGACTGGCAATTAAAAATAGAAAGTGTACTTACAGCCCAGTTAAAAATCAGTACTTATGACCTTGGGACTTTATTCTTGATGGAACTACCACATATCTTTTGTGTGGTACAGTAAGCTTTCTTGTGAAATATTGCTGAAACACCAGCCCACAAATAATGACCCAGAAATTTATTATTAATTATGAAAGCTTGGCCTTTAGCTTAGGCTTGTCTTAACTAGCTCTTATAACTTAAATCAACCTATACTTTTAAATCTGTGTTCTTCCCTGTGGCGTTAATTCTCTTCCATCTTGCACCTCATTTCTCCTCTCTGTGTCTGGCTGTGGACTCCACCTTTCTTCTTCCCAGAGACCTCTCTGTCTCTAGAAGTCCCGCCTAACTTCTTCCTGCCTAGCTATTGGCCAGTCAGCTCTTTATTAAACTAATCAAAAGGCACCTTGGCAAAGACACATCTTCACAGTGTAAACAAACATTCCACAACAGTGTGGTGGTAGCTATAAGTCAATACATATTTGTTAACTATGCAAACATTCCTATTTCAGTAATATGGATTTCTAACTTAGCAACTTGCTTTATGCACCTTACTTTGAATGGACTGAATTTCCTCCAGTTTACAGAAGAATAACTGACAAATAAAAGTGGTATGCATTTAAAATGTATGATGTGCTATTTTTATAACATGTGACATCATTGTACAATCAAGCTAATTAACATATCCATTACCTCACACACATATGGTTTGGCTAGTAGGAATTCAAGGTCGGTTCTATTCATGAGTTTAAGTACACAATTCAGTATCATTAACCATAATTACCATGCTGCATTTAGAATTATTCATCCTGGATAATTCAAACTTTGTACTTTTTTTTTTTCAGACAGTTTTATGTCACATAAGCTAGCCAGGGACTTTCTACATAGACAAAAATGACCTTTAAGCTCCTGATCCTCCTGTATTCATGGTTCTACTCTCCAGTCACTGAAAGACTTTACCTTGTATTTGTTGTGTATTTGTTCTATGAGTTCGACTTTGTAAGATTCCACACACAGGTGGGGTAGATCATAGAATACTGGGGTTTATAAGTCTCAGTTGATTTACTTAACATACATGTCTTTCATTCTTACATACTCATCTATGCTGTCACAACTAACAGAATTAATGTTAATGGTTGCATGGTATTCCATTATATTTAGAAGCCACCTTAAGTTGGTGGGATATCTTGGTGGATATACCATGGTGCAAATGTCACTTCAAGGTACTGACTTCATTTCCTTTGACTATACACCATTTGCTCAACTCTGTAGGTCTATATATGGACAAACTTCTTTTTCTACTTTGTAACAATTGGAAAAAGTCAAAACTCATGGCCTATAAGCTATATGTATTTGGGTAATCATGACATACCTAAACTTCTACTTTTTCATGATTGCATAAACATATTTAGCTTATAGTCTATATTTTACAAGGTGCTGCCATAAGCACATATGCATCTACTATAAAAATACAATGTTCAAAACTTTTGTGCATGTATACAGTGTCATTCATAGTAGAAAGACATGTGAACAAATGTCCTGATTCAACATTAACTGATACTGTGATCATTAACTATTCTATATGATATGCACTGTAGTGATTTCTTCTTAGTCCATATTTTCTTGGTCCCATAAGCTTTGACAAAGTATCATGTGCCAGGACAGTTTCAGAAGAACCATTTCCTGATGAATAAATAGGAAGAGAAGAGGCAATACAAGAAGAGCTGAGAGCAATATTGACCACAGAAACATGCCCTGGGACGTACTTCCGCTAAGGACTTCCCACATCCTACCTCACGAAAACATGCCCCTGGTGACATACTTCCGCTAAAACTCCCCACATCCTACCTTTAGCCACCTTCCAATAAAGCCACCAAGGCGTGAGTCCATCAAAGACTTAACCCTTTTTCTAAGTGAGAGACTGCATCCTAAAATCATTTCTAGAAGCATCATTAGGCCCATTAACCTCTTGGGCATTTCTTAGTCCAGTCAAGCTGACAATGAAGAGTAGCCATCCTGTCAGATATGTCCCCTCACATTGTCACTCTCGCCAACTGATATCTACTGATGACAACATCTCAGCAAAGCTGAGTAGGAGAAGCCAGCCTTTTCTGGCAAGGTGGGCATGTGCTCCCTGAATTGTGCTCCCTGGGGGGGGGGTGATCCCTTGATTGTGTTACGCCCTTACCCAGGACTATGTTTATCAACCTAAAAGGAAGCAAAGAGTGAGTTTAATGGAGTTTCTCAACTCCAAAGGGACAGCTGGGGCACAGGTCTTATAGGACAAAAATGCACATGTGATCCAGTTCCAAGCCATAGAGAGGGAGTTGAAGAGTTGCACAGAAAGGTCATTGGCACTGGAGTCAAACCACACAGCAGTGTTTGAATCCACAGCCTCCTACATACTCATCACATCACCTGGCATGACTGAGAATCCAGCCCTCTGGCTACTCTTGTATGACTTATATTAATTCCTCTACTTGGGACTATGGGAAGAAGTAAATAGGATATTGCAGGCCCACAGCCAGAGCCCATGTGCACTGTGTCCAAACTGTGCTGGATATGCAGAGTTTGGACAAGTGATGGGCAGCCAGCAAAGACGTCCTAGTTGACATGATTTCATAAGCAATCACATGACTTGGGAAATAAATAATCAAGGGAAAGGATTTTGAAACTATACTATGAGCTAGGAGACTATTATGCCTTGAGTATGAAATGCTCCCGCCACCCACAGTCTTGGAACCCAGTTGGTGGCTCTGCTTTGGAAGCTTGAGGAATTTTTTGGAGGGAAGAAATGGGTCACTGGCCAGTGGGTCTTATATGCTTTTGCCTGGTGCCTGATTTGGGCCCAACCTCTCTTCTATTTGTCCATTGAAGTGTAAGAAAGTTCCTATGTCTTTCCTGATAGGATGGATTACATCTGTTCCACAGTTGGCTAGAGTAAATCTGTCCTCCCTGTATTGGCCTGTGAGCTTGACACAAACTAGAGTCACCTATAAGGAGGGAACCTCCACTGAGGAAATGCTTCCCTAATCAGGATGTAAGGCACTTTGTTAATTAGTTCTCAATGGGGAAGGTCCAAGCCCATGTATGGAGGGTGCTATCCCTGGGCTAGTGGTCCTGGGTTCTAGAAGAGCAGGTTGAACAAGCCAAGAGAAGCAAGCAAATAGGCAGCACCCCTCTGATGGGAGATGTTATTCTGTATATATGTTTCTCATACTGGTTAATAAAGCACTGTGGCCAATAGAAAACTAGATAGGCGGGGCTAGGAGACTAGGAGGAGGAAAGAGGAAGTAGAAGGCGGGGTCAAGATGTAGCCCAGGGAAGGAGCAGGACGCCTGCCGCGCGGCTCCCCGATAAGACGACCACGTGGAAATACTTAGATAAGTAGAAATGGGTTAATAATTAAGACAGAGCTAGCCCATAAACAGTAATGGTAATTGGCCAACAGGATTGTATCAAATACAGAGTCTCTGAGTGTTATTTGGGGCACACGTGGTTGCAGGACCATGGCGGCAGGACCAGGAGGCCGGCGGGGAGACCGGCTGTAACATAATGGTGTCAGAAGCGGGATTGAGAACTTTCGCTTAAAACTTAACAAAAGCTTAAAAAATAGTTTTTAGAAACAAGGGAACAGAGACTAGCAAGACTTCTTGGTAGCAGCATTTTCTCGGTTGGATTTGTTTTGTTGTAGACAGAGAATTGTGCGGCTCCTTTAAGGGAGGTTTCCAAAATTAGCATAAGCGGCAAAAAGCGCCTGGCTTTTAAAGAGCTCTGCTAACAATTCATTGGTGTGTACAAGAGCTGCAATGAAGGTTTACACTGTGTTTTAAAAAATACGCTGGCTTGGGAGAGAAAAAGAAACAGGGTACAATGGTTTAAAAAAGAAAAAAGAAAGTAGAATGAATGGGTATAATGGGACATGCCATTAATCCCAGCACTGGGCAGACAGAGGCAAGCAGATCTCTGTGATTTCAAAGTAAACCTGGTATGGAGTGAATTCCAGGACAGATAAAAGTTACACAGGGAAACCCTGTCTCAAAATATGTAAAAAAAAAAAAAAAAAAAAGAAGAAGTAGAATAAATAAAATAATAAAAAAGCCACGTAAAGATGGCAAACACAGAGAGATTTTGGATACTATACACGCTTCTGTTGTCTTTAAATTGTTTGATTGCTGAGAAAATAACTACTGATAAAAGAAATGCTGCTGGATTAACTCAATTTATATATTTTAAAAATGCTTTGACTCCAAAATTTGAACCTAAGGACAAGTTACTGGGGAAAAGGATTTCTATTTTTGTTTCCACAGAAAATGGAAGGCTATGGATTCTTTCCAGACTTATGTGGTTTGATCAAGCCAGACCCCCTGAAACAACTCCCCAGGTGATCCAACATTCAAAGCAGTTGAGACAAAGCCTTGCAGACTACAGCCAAGATTTCTGCGTCTTCTTTGGACCCCCATGACAGCGCCCTCTACCAGCAGGAAGTAGTTTGGAAAGAACGACGCCCAAATTCCCAAATATTGTTTATAAATGTTTGTTTTCATTTATATGGGCTTGGTTATAAATGGTTAATGACCATAAGCAATCATTTTAAAGGGAAAAGGGGAATTATGGTATGGAAATGAATATTTTGCTTTGGAATGGATTTTCTTTTATTGATACAATTTAAGGTCAATTTTGTGATATGTATATTTCTCCTCTTGTTTAGGTATTGTGTTTATATAGCTCATTAGAAAATGTAATGTAATAATTTAGTACAGATTATAGAGAGTTACCTATGGGAGTTAAGTGAGTTTGGATTTCTAGATATATAGAGATGTATTTGAGATGGATAGGCATTCTTCAAACCTTTCAAAGACCTACAGAATATGGCATTTAAAATGGTTTAGGGATTTTCTTGACAGTGAGGCACAACTGCTCCTGGTAACACCACCTACAGAAGAAAGGAAGATGGACATCGAAGAAACACATTTTGGAGTTTGCTTCTAATATGGCAAGACTAGCCATTTGGGCAAGGTACTTCTCTTGTCTAGACTGTTTGACTTTATGTTGTAGAAACTGGACATGCAGGACCCACAAAAAGGTGACTGCCGATGCAAGATGGACATTGCTACAGGATTCCTGCTTCATGGAAGAGGCTGCCAGACAGCCAGACAGTCTACAGGACACAGAGAAAAGTTTCCTGCCTTGTTGAGAAATCTGGACACACACTATGGCCTATGGGCTGAAGATGGAATATTACAGAAGAACTTCAAGTGACTGACCAGGCAATGAATTGTCCCTGTCATTTCTAGAGTTTATATATTATCCTTCTATGGTCTTTGAAGGAGTTGAAGACAGATAGTTATGGTTACAGTTTTCCTTAGTTAGGATTAAAGATAAGTTACAAATAGGACTTTAGACTTACAAAGATAAGATAAATGACATTTTCTTTTAAGTCTTACAAAATGTTAATGGACTAAATATTGTTAACTGTGATTCTTATTTGATAACTATTGTATGGTATATTTTGCTATGTTAAGGTTAAACCCCTTCTTTTACTTTAGACAGAAAAGAGGAAATGATGGGAGATGTTATTCTGTATATATGTTTCTCATACTGGTTAATAAAGCCCTGTGGCCAATGAGATAGCAAGATAGGCGGGGCTAGGAGACAAGGAGGAAGAGGAAGTGAGTAGGGAGGAGTCAAGATGTAGCCGGGGAAGGAGCAGGACGCCTGCCGCGTGGCTCCCCGATAAGACGACCACGTGGAAATACTTAGATAAGTAGAAATGGGTTAATAATTAAGACAGAGCTAGCCCATAAACAGTAATGGTAATTGGCTAACAGGATTGTATCAAATACAGAGTCTCTGAGTGTTACTTGGGGCACACGTGGTTGCAGGACAATGGCGGCAGAACCAGCGGCAGCCAGCGAGGAAACCTGCTGTAACACCCCTCCATGGCTTCTGCATCCAAGAGCCTGCCCTGTTTGAGTTCTTGGACTGATTTCCTTTAAATGGAAGTGCAACATGGAAGTGTAACACAAATAAACCATTTTCTCCCTAACTTGCTTTTTGGTCATGGTGTTTTGTTGCAGCAATAGAAACCAAAATTAAGACACTCCCTTATGCTGCCTTCTAAATTAACTAAGCCAGAGACCAAACAACTCTCTCCACATCAACTCTCCAGGTCTTCTTTCTCAGAAATAGAAGTGTGGAGATGAAAAAGGAGAAAAAAATAAAGTGCTTCTTAAGATAAAACAGAGATTTATGAACACATTCTGTACAATATTTCTACAGTAGCTACATCTGAGAAAACATATTGTGTGCTGGTCATGGTTTAAGTCCTAGCATCACTCACTTCCAGAATGCAGATATTCAGAAAAACTGTTTCCCAGCCTCAGCAGCACTGGTATTTTGGATCTCGCCATGCTTCAGCAAGCTGCTGCCATGTCCCTGCTATAGGCTCACCCTCTGGAACCATAAGCTCAAAAGGTCTTTCTCCTTTCTGCGTGGGGATATCTTGCTTGTACAAATAAAGCCTGTCTGAGAGTCAGAGAATAGAGCTTACCACTAGCTAACCATAGAGTTCTGGAGGTCTGTACAGACAGGCAGGAAGTGAGGTTGCTGGGCAGAAACAGGATATAAGCTGGGAAAAACAGGAAATTGCACTCTGGTCTACTGAGACAGTAAGGAGGTAAGGTGTGGCGGTGGTTTGCTCCTTCTCTATGGTCTCTCAGCATTTTCCTCTGTATCTAACTCTGGCTTTTTATTACTTAGACCAATTAAGAACTCCATTTTCACTTTGCCTTGGCCATGGTGTTCTAGCAAAGCAATGGAAAAGTTACTAATACATTGGACCAACCAACACTGTCTTCAGACATTGCCAAATGGCTCTCGAGTGACTAAATTGCTTCCAATTGAGAATTACCACTCTAGGATTTATTTAGCCAAAGACTGTAAGAGAAGATGGGCTGGGGAGGGCCTAATGAGTGAAATGCATGCTATGCTAGCACAAAGACATGTTCTGTGTCATGACATCCTTTGGTAATCCCTCCCTGGGAGGGGCACAGAGATGGGCAGGTCCCACGGAGCTCCCCAGCCAGCCAGTCTAGCAGAAATGAGGAGCCACTGGTTTAGTGAGAGACCCTATTTCAAAAACAAGGTGAGTCACAATAGAAGAAGACACTCAACATTGACTTCTGGGCCACTGACCTCTCCAATGCATGTCTGAGTGATATCTCTCTCTCTCTCTCTCTCTCTCTCTCTCTCTCTCTCTCTCTCTCTCTCTTTCTCTCTCTACCTCTCTCTCTCTCTCTCTCTCTCTCTCTCACACACACACACACACACACACACACACGAGTGTAAGAATAAAAATATCAGCAAAAGATTCAGCAATTGATGTTCCTCTTAGCCAAATTTGTCCTCTAATCATGCTTGTTTGTAGGAAAGGCACAAAGTCCAAATGATCTATCAGCATGACAACTCCCACCTTCCTGTTCCCTAGGAACTCTCTAATATGCTGATAAAAGGTACCTTCTGTCTTAGTTGGTGTTTCTATTGCTATGGAGAGACACCATGACCATGGAAAGTCTTAGAAATAAAAACCTTAATGGGATGGCTTACAGTTTCTGAGGTTGAGTCCATTACCAACATGGTGGGACACGGCAGACATGGAAGTGTCTATATCTTGCAGGAAGTGTCTATATCTTCAGTGGTCTGGATCACTGAACATGGCTTGAACTTACATGAGATTTCAAGGCCACCTTCACAGTGACATACTTCCTAGGGCCTTGGGACCTTGCAGACTTTCCTGCAAAGCAAGTTAACTCTTAGGAGAGCAGCCTGTGTGCGGGGGCCTCTCATATGAAAACTAACCACTGCAAATCTAGATCCTACATCTCCTTCCCTATTGACCCCATTACTTGGAAACAGATCCCTGCATTACCTTCTCCTCTGCCTTTGCCCCCTACCCAACCCTTGTGCCCTAGAGTGGTGAAGCCAACCCCCCAAAGATGATGCATTTCTGCTCTTCTTGTGAGAACCCCACCGAGGACTCTCACTGTTACTGCTCAACCCTCAGTACTTCTGCCTCCTCACTAACTCTGGGGGCTCTGCCTGTTCCGCAAGGTGTGGCCTCTCTTCTTCAGACTCTTCCTGTGAGGGACTTTCTTTCTTACCCAACCTCCTCCCTTTCTATCAATCCTCCAGATACCCAGTGAACGTCCCTACACTTCAGCTCTGATCCTCAGAGCCTGCTCCTGCTCTCATCCAGGTCAGACCCTTACCCCTGTCTTGATCCCACTTTATGTCTTCACAACTCTGACCCAGTTTCACTGAGTGTGGTTATTTGATTAAAGGCTAAGAGAACCGTGACTAGGTGGGGCTTTCTCTACTATCCCAGTAAGCTCATAACATTTGCTCAACTTCTGTTTATTTCAAGAATTAATGAATCTCTTGGGACCTCTAGAGATGAGCAGTCTCAAGGAGAGCTTGAGGTCCAGGGAAAGGCAGTTGGCACAAAGGAGACACTTCTGTCCACTGGTCTCACTTTCCAAAGCAAACAGCATAAAATTAACAATGTAAAGTGTATTACAAATGAAAATTTAGTTTACTACAGGAGTGAGAACCAAAGCTATGTTTTAAGTTTTGATTTCTGTGTCTAAGAGATCCATGAAACAAAAATGCCTCTGATCTGCAAGCCCCTTCCCCAAGGACAGATACTTTTTGAAGTGCTGGAGGACATTATTCATGTAAGATAGATAAAAAGCCATCTGTTTCTACTCCCCTGAGCAAATTTGGTTGACCCAACTGAACCAGATGTGTTGATCACATGTAGGCAGAAGGTATGAGAGCAGGAAATATGCCAGCATGTATGCTTGCCTGATTGAATGAAGGTGGGAAGTAGGTAGCCTTGTGGGTTTGCCTTTATAAGCACCTGTCCTATGTAGCTCGAGGCCATTTTCTGGGAAGCCTGAAATGGACTTGGCCAGAGTAGAACACCCTGGCCAGTATTTAATTAAAGCTTGCTTCAAATTTGACTCAAAATTATTCTTGTGTTCTTATTGTCCCACAGTACGATTAACACAAGGGAGTCTCACTACAGACACAAACTACTCTTAAGGGAAGGCTGCAGTAGACGCCCAGCAGAAAACAAAATCAATGGTATCTTTGGAGGTCCCTTGTCTCATAATGTCATATTAAGGCTTTTCCTCTTTTTTTAATTTTTAAAAAATTGATGTATGTATCCCTATATATTTTTCTTATATATACCAACATTTATATATGTACATACATACTGCATATTAAATAAACAAATAATACATATTTCTCCTTTTACCCTATAAGTCCCTTGTATATAGTATTACTTACGACTTCTATTTTAATGTTTTTATGGGATTCCTGAGTATGCAAACAAGTGAGCCTCTTTTCCTTGTGCTGACTCTTGGGTTTTTTTCCTTATGCTTGTTCTGTCCAATTCTGATGTGATAGTTTTTGTTTAATCATAACATATTATATTATTGTGCCTTTGAAGCCTGTTTGTTTTCTAATGAGAGACGGAAAGGGATTGGATCTGGATGGGGGGGGTGAAGAGGCAGGAAAATCTGAGGGGAGTAGAGGAAGGGGAAATGGTAATCAGGATATATTATGTGAGAAAATAAATCTGTTCTCAATAAAAAGAAAAACATAAAGTGTTAAATAAATTTTAATGCATATAATATGAAGTCAATACAATCATGTTTGCATTTTAAATGTCTCTTAAACATGACATTGTCATAGGAAAGAATACCATGTAAATATTTGAACTGTAGTGCACACTCATGATTAACAACATAGAAAATGATCTTGAATAATACCTTTCAGGTTATAGAAAAGTTGATATAAGTTGGTGTTCCTTTGTTTAAAATTAGTATAAAAAGTTATAAATAGGTGTGACACAAAGATACTGTGAGAAATGTGTTACACTTACTTGAAAGAATGCATAACAGCCTTACAAGCAATACATTATTATTAATTATCATAAAGATAAGGGGGAGGAAGCTTTTAGCGGTAAAATAGCTTCTAGCGGGATAATATTCATAGGGATTATCATCAGTTAGTCAGGTTTCTTTTTTGGAAGCTTTCTTATCCTAACTATAATTTCTAAAATTTATTCCAACAAGAATGGTTAATTTTACACTTAAATATAATAATTTTGAATATGTTTAAGGGCATAGAAATTTTAGTGTTAGAATAAAACATTCTTCTACATAGGTGCAGTACTGGAAAAGTGCAGTAGAAAAATTTTAGACACAGATAATTTTGATTGTGTTTTAGGTGGAGAGAGAACAGGAAATGGCTGCAATGTCATAAGTAGATTCTCTAGGCACTTGCCTTTCCCAGATTTCTTCAAGGACCTTGGAAACAATCTGCTAAAGTTTCCAACTGCTGAGCCATTAATATTGGGCTACTTACCTTTCGGACCAAATCCCCCCAAATTTTCGAATGCAATTAGAACTCCCAATATCAGCTGGGCATACTGTGGGCCTGTAATCCTAACCATCCTGTACGGGTTAGTTTTTATCTTCATTTTGATATAACCTAGAGTTTTGTGGGAAGTGGGAGCCTCAGCTGGAAACTCAGCTAGGTCAGACAGGCATTTAGCCATGTCTGTGAGAGACTGCCGAGCTGATCTATCCCATCTCCGGGCAGGCGATCCTGGGCTAGATAAAAAAGTGAGCTGAACATAAGGGAGAGAAAGCTAGTAGGGAGCATTCCTTCATGGTTTCTTAATTCGGTTACTGCTTGACTTCTTGTCCTGCCTGGCGTCCCTCAGTGATGGATGATGACTGGAAGTGTCAGATGAAACAAACCATTCCCTCCAGCAAGTTCCTTTTGCTCAGTGTTTATCACAACAGAAAGCAAACCAGTCAAGAGGCTTGTGCGGGAGTGTTGCAAAGCAAAGGGCTGCCAGGGCTACAGAGTGAGTTCAGGTTCAACCTGGACATTTTAACAAGATGCTGTCTCAATGAAAAAGAGGGCAGGGATCCAGGTGAGTGGCAGAGAGCTTGCCCAACATGTGTGAGGTCCCAGGTACACGCGCACCTACCACAGAAAAGGGAAGGTGTGTATGAGAGAGGCTTTTACCTTTCCTCTTATTGCAAATTAATTTTTGCTCTAAATCCTCGTTAACATAGTTGAAACCTTAATTGGAATGAACTTCGATTTCCTCTATTCCCAGCTGGCATCTGCCTCACCCCTGCCAGCCTGCTATTCGCAGAGATTAGCTCCTGGACTTTTAATGGGGCTTGAAATACCGGGGGAAATGAACATTTGTTAGTATTTGACTATCATGTTCCCTCGGCTCACTGATATTGAACAACTGATTAAAATTGGATCCCAGGCCTAACTCACCTGGCTTCACCCTGAGAGATCAGCACTGGCCTTTGTGTGGAGTACTAAGTCCTAAAATTCCAACCCCCGGTGACTTAAAGTCATCCAGATCCAGCTGGAGGATTTATTGTCCAGTGGAGACAGAACCCTCTTTACCTAGAAAGGGTGGTCACACCAGGTCACGCTGGATGGAACTAAACAAGTACATTAAAGCCTCGGCTGGCAGCTGCCTTTCTGCCCTCGGGCAGATGGTGCTGGCAGCCACTCTCGATCAGCCTGGAAACACACAGGCTTTGTCTTTTAGCACTGTGTGTATGTGTGCACACATACATCCGAATGCATGCCAATCACCAGCACTGCTACACTGTGTAGTTTCTAGGCTGGTCTGTCGCATGTCTTGTCAGGGCCCTCAAGCTCTGGGCTTGTTATACAGGCAACACTCTACGTATTTGTGGCGTCCTTGGCTGAATAAGTAAATGGTAAGTAAATGCACCTTTGCATAAAAGGTGGATATCCGCAGAAAATATGCCAAAGAAAAGACACGATCCATGTGAGATTCTTCTGTTTGTTATTTTGCTTCCGTGAGATAGGTTCTCACATAGCCCAGGCTGGTCTAGAACTCTTTACGTTCCCAAGGATGACCCTGAATTTTTGATCCTCCTGCCTCTACCTCCTGAGTGATGGGATTGCTATGCCCGCCTTTATGTGGTACCAGGGACTGAACTCTGTTCCTCATCGATACCAGGCAAGACTTTAGAAGCGGAGCTCCATCCCGAGGATGTATTTTACTGTAAAATGACCTGTTAGGTGTCATGTGGTAAAAGAGTATCAGCAGGTACAGTGGAGTATCACCACAGTGAATGTTCCCTCTCTCGTTGGGTTGTGCTACGGTGGGTGTGGGGTGGAAGGGCTGCTTGTTCTGTCCTTGAATGAATCATCTTCACATGGGAGTAGTCCTGCCAGGGAGAGCTGTGCTGGTGATGCAGATGATGGGAGATGTTATTCTGTATATACGTTTCTCATACTGGTTAAATAATAAAGCCCTGTTGGCCAATAGAAAACTAGATAGGCGGGGCTAGGAGAGTAGGAGGAGGAAAGAGGAAGTAGGAGGAGGGGTCAAGATGTAGAGCATGGAGGAAGGAAGACGCCAGCAGCTGCTCCTGGATAAGATGAGCCACATGGAAATAATTAGATAAGTAGAAATGGGTTAATCATTAAGGCAGAGCTAGCCCATTAACAATAATGGTAACTGGCCAACAGGATTGTATCAAATACAGAGTCTCTGAGTGTTATTTGGGGCCGGGAGGCCGGCGGGGAGGAAAAACCTGCATAACATGCAGAGCCACCACAGGACAGCTCCGCCCCATCCTCTGCCTCCGTTCATCCTCCACCTCAGGGCCACCCGCTCCCCCTCCCCCCCCCCCGTAGAACCCATACGGCAGGGAGAGCCAGAGGTGAGCAGTTAGAGGTGGCAGCTTTGCATAGTGTCCTGCCTGGTGCGCAGTGAGGCAGGGATCCAATCCCAAATATAGACCTCACAGTGACAGTAGGAATCTGCATCGTGGTGCCTGGCAACACTTACTGTTTCCATTATAATGGTCACAGTCATTAACTTTGCAATGGCCTTTATCTGAGCACCTATAGACTAAGCACGATGTGCCCAGTGCTTTGTTTGTGGTGACCATGACCTCTCTAGAACACACAGTTACTTCTGTGTTACAAAAGAGAAAAATTGGGACAGGCTAAGTAACTTACTGAGATCATGGCTGGAGAAAGGCCTTCCTTCCTACCTCAAAAGTCCATTAACTTGCCCTGCACAAGGACCCATGCAGGAGGCTGAGGCAGGGGGGTCCCTTGAACCACAGGTCCCATGCCCGCCTTTGCAATATAGTGAGACCTCATCTTTAAAATAAACAAATAATGACATGGCATTAACCAGATATGTTGCTTCTGTCTGGATCCCAAAAGACCCTAGAGGGTGAGAAAGAAAGGCTGGAAGAGGGAGTTAGATCCCCAGGACTGGAGTCACAGACAATTGTGGGTTATCACGTGGATGCCGAGAATCAAACCCAGGTCCTCTGGGAGATCAACCAGTGCTCTTGACTGCTGAGCCCCCCAAACCTATTTTAAACTACTGAAATTAGCACATGAAGGTACAAAGGCCATAGAATCTAAGCCGAGTATACAAAACAATCAATTAATTGGGGCTAGAGAGTTGGCTTAACAATGAAGAATGCTTGCTGCTTTTCTGGAAGGCCTGAGATCAGTTCTGAGCACCCACATAACTCCAGCCCCCCATAACTCCATCCCCCAAAGATCTGATGCCTTCTCCTGGCCTCCAGATACACCTTCACACATATGTATGTGTATGTATGGCTACACACACACACACACACACACACACACACACACACACACACACACACGAAACTAAAAATGAATTTTTTTAAAGTACTTATAGTTTTATTTTTGTGGGGCTAGGTGCATGTTTGACCATGTACATGCAGGTCCCTGTGGAGACTAGGGTGTCCTTTCTCAGATGCCCACCCTGCTTTGTTGAGAGTGTCTCTCATTGACCTAGAGCTCACTAAACAGACTAGGGTGGCCATCGAGCACCAAGGACCTGCCCAATTCTGCATCCCCAGCACTCAGCACTGAAGTGACAAGCACCCCTCCCCCCCCCATTCCTGAAATTTTTTTTAACCTAAGCTCTGAGGTCTTCCCCACACTGGTCTGGCAAGCGCTTTAGTGACTAAACTGTTTCCTCAGCTCTATTTTATGTTTATATACTTACAGGAAACATTTGGAAAATATTTTAAGTAAAGTAGTTGTGAATAAATTTAATGAAAGTCAAGCAATAAATGCCTCTACACTAAAAAACTGTAAAGGCAGCTGAAATAAAATGTAAGAGATTTAAGAGAATTGAGAGGCACAGAATGTTCACAGATCAGCACATATAAATCACTAAGATTTCAGCTCTTTATAAACTGACTACATTAAGATTATGGGCCATAATCCTAATCCAAACACTAGGGCAGTTTTGTTTAATTGGCGCCAAGAGTTCACGGGTTGAATAACTCGAAGCATTCCATGATTTAAAGACTCCGTGTGGAAGTTTAGGGACTAGAAGAAGTGGCATTGTCATTACTGCAGAGAAAAACAGACAGGGTGGCCTAAGGGACTGCAAACTAGCCCCCTCATTCCGAATTAGTTGACTTTCTATAATCAACCTTTCAGCAAATAGAGCTAGATAACCTGAATAAATGTGTTAAAAATTGAACGTCGTCCTCTACATCCGACCACTCTTGCAGAAGGTGAGGCTGTGCTCACTTCGGCAGCACCTGTACTAAAATTGAGAAGGAACACCCAAACTCTTCGTCATGTCTGAGTCCTGGCAGGAGTGTTGCTTCATCTTCAGTCATCTGCTTCACTCCATAATGTTTCTCGAGAAGTAAATTCACAACTTAGGCCAAGAAAAGAAATCGTTTTTATGGTCCAACCAAAATATTCTGAGTGTGACGAAGCAGCTTCAAGACGTTAACATGGAAACCGGGGGCTACAGATGGACTTACTCATTAGAGAACAAGCATGTCCTTGCCACCCTCGGTTCATACTGAGCTTGCAGGAATGTTCATGGCTGCCCTTTGACAGGAATACTTGGCACCACTGACACTGGTGAAAAACAATGATTTCTGACCAGCCTGCCTGCCGAGTTGACTGACTGCTCACCAGCCTGCCTGCTGTGTTGGCCAGTCAGAATGCTCATCCTCTCCTCCTTCTTAATAAATAATATAGTAATACAGGGCTTTCTTTGATCAAAACAAAAGCACAAATATTAGAAACTATAGGTGTGCTTTCTAATTTAGTATTACCTAGTATACTTATGGTGGGTAAAAGTCCTATTGTACCTAGTGACTTTTAAAGTCTAGATGAGACCAGTGATGGGCGCCAGACATCTAATCTACAGATTAGATCTGCTGTGAAATTGTGTCTTATTTTTCAGAATGCTGATATGATGCTGACAGTCTCCATCCACTGGGAGACCTTTACACATGCCAGTTTTTTTAACTGATGCTATTGTGTTTTGTGGGATGGTTCCAAGACTAGTCTTAAGGCATAATTGATACTTTAGCTATGTCTATCACTGGCTCTTCCTCGAGAGAAACCTTGTATGCTGCACTTATAGTAGGTGTAAAAGAATTTTGCTCATGTTGAATATGTGGGGGTAAGTGTTGTCAAAGCTAACATCTCAGAGTTTTTCTGGGGGTGAGCCATCCTGTGGAACCTGAGATGATGATGGAGAGGCTCCCATTTAGTAAGTCATGGGGTTCTTTCTGTTCTGAAGACGCACTAAGACCTAAAAGTCTCTTTTAGGGGTGAAACAGAATAATGGGAAAGAAAAATTGAGCTTCACTCTTTCCAAAGGGGAAAAAAAAAGGAATCCTGATTCTCACTATTGGAGAAAAAGTGGGTAAAGATTTGAAACAGGGCTAGCTGGGGGTCTGGGATTAAAGCCAAACGATTAACGGTAAGATTCTGTTCTGATACTAATTTTGAATAGCAGATTTAAAAAGCCAGACTTGTTTTGAGAATAATACAAATGGTATTATTTGTTACGGTGTGGCTGTGAAACCTCTGGAAGCTCATATGTTGAAGGGTTAACCAGAGCTAGAGCTTTGGGGAAGTAATTGGATCATAATGATTTAATCAATGGATGATCCATTGATGACTTGATGACCTTATTGAGAAGAGGTAGTCACAACAAATGAGCAAAAAACTCAGCACCTACCTACACTTTAATAAATTAAAAAAAAAAAAGAGGTCTCAGGAAAAAACAAAACAATAAACAACTAACCCAGGCAAGGCCTTGATTTTAGACTTTCAGTTTTTAGAACTGTGAGAAAAATAAATTTTAATTGTTTAAGTACCTTTGGTGTTTATTGTAGTCTCAGCAACCTCAGATGTCTACTTTGTAACATATAGTTATAATATATGGATGTCTAGGTTTCTAAAGTGACTTCAAATTACATTGTTTTGATACATCTAAGTCTTAAATAATTCATTTGGAAGATTTTAATTTTTCATAAGAAGCTGATTCTTAATTTCAATCAATGAGAAGGATACATTTCATAAAGTTATCCATGGACTCCATGAAAGAAAGTAGATGGGCCTCCTAGGCAACCAAGCAGGAAAGGTTCATCTTAGAAGTGAGTCTGGTGGGTGGTCCTTTCTGCTCCCACATCTGTGCTCCTCAGCTCCTCAGCTCCCCCTGCACCATAGCCCTTGGCTATAGTCTGGAATCTCGGGTGCTGAGCCCTAGCTCACTAGTGACCACCCAGGGGTGAGTGGGCCTTCATTGAAGGGTCTGCTGATGGGGGCCAGGGGAGGCTGCTGTCCTGAGTCTGTCATCTCTGTGTCAGATCAGTTTTAGACAAAGCACTACTAGTTAAGTAGCAGATAGCTAGTTTCCATTCAAAGGACAAGGCAGCAATTTTACTACAAGGCTCTTTTGTTGAGTACAGGCTACATGCAAATGACTGCCTGGTTCAGAGAGCCTAAGGTTTCCTATTTTCTGAATTCCCAGAGAAGAGTTGGACTCCAGCTTGTAGAGGATCGGTCATCAGCTTGTGTATACATTTCCTGGGAAGAATCAAAATAAAAATAGACTCAGTTGCCTCTGCAACTGAAACAAAACAGCCTCGAAGCAGCAGAGGTGCTGTGAGTTGGCAAACACTGCTATCAGGACAGAGCTGGCCAGTGGAACATGCGCCAGAGACCCGGCAGAGCAAACACTGACGCGCTGGAATCAACCGAAGCTTGAGATGCGAACCCAGCACAGAACATCGGGGGTTAAGAGGTCTAGCTCCTTGGGTACCAAGTTCCCTTTCAGTTGTCTAATTCCGAATCTTGTGCTTTGACAGAGTACAGGCAGGCGCTTTGCACTCTGTCACCCTCTGCATGAGCTAGATTCTCTCCATTTCTGATTTGGACTGGAAGGAGGGGGGTTTCAGTGGAGGTGGGCAGGGCCATGAACTGCTTCTTAGTCTGTGTGAAGCAGCTGTTGCCTCCAGAGGGAAACACTTCAATTTGAAGATTTTTGTCAAAGGTGTTTTGGTTTGTTTCCTTCCTTTCTAGCTTTGCAAATTTGAATTTCAGAAACATCTGGGCATTTTTTGTATTACTACAGTGAATACCTACATTACTGATTTCATTAAAAAAAAAAATTTAAAAGAAAGATACTTTGAAGTCATTTAGACAGAGCTCTAATCTGAGGTGGAGAGGTAAGACCCCTGGAGAGGGAAATCTCCAAGGATAAAAGGCAATTTCCCAACCCAGTTAGCAAGTGAGTGTGGAAGCTGCCTGGGACTCTCAACCTTCTCTATCGAAGGGGGAGGAAGGTGGAAGGGCCTTTCATAACTAGACTTTTCAAAGTTGCATTGTCTTATGAATCCCTGTCTGTCCTTTCTGTGCTCTTCCGGACACAGTGGATGCTATGTGTCTGGGACCAGAACTCAATCAGTTTTAGGACCTTCCCCCAGAGGATGACTTTTTTTAATTAAAACTCGATGTCTGTTCTCCCTGACAGGGACTTCCCTGGTTCGCTGGATCTCTTTCTTACCTGGTGCCAATACTATTGTTTTACTGCAGGTCAGATGTAAAGGACACTATTGTCAACCCCTTCCCTCGACTTGGTAAAGTCTTGTTTCCACCCCATCCCTCTGGCAGCATTGGAATGCTTCTCCGGGTGGGTTCGGTTCTGCAAGTATCCTGAAGCACCATGTTCACATGCCTATGAGAACATTCACACTATCAGAAATGTCTCCCAGTCCTGGGTTATAAACTTCTGGAGGTGGGAATCCATGTATGAGTCCTCTCTATAAAGAGCTATGGAAATGATGCCTGAAAGTATGGCTTTGAGTCCACTCTATAAAGTTGGGTCTTTGTGTCCAAAGGTTTTACGTACAAAGCTTTTGGATCCAAAGATTCAAACAAGCTGTCATTCTGTAAATATGTTTCTCTTATTGGTTAATGAATAAAGCACTGTTGGCAAATAGGAAGGCAAAATAGGCAGGACTAGGAGACAAGGAGGATTCTGGGAGATGTAGTAGAGAGGAGTCAAGATGTACACCATGAAGGACTCTCTCTCTCTGGTGAGACCACATGGAAACACTTAGATTGATAGATATGGGTTAATATTTTAAGACAGAGCTAGCCAATAAGAAATGCTAGTAATTGGCCAACAGCAATATAATTAATACAGCATCTCTGTGTGTTATTTGGGGCTGATGCAGCTCTGGGACCAGGCTGGTGGGAAAGAGCTCATAACAACCCTGAGACAAAAATGCTGGGAGGTTGGAAGTTACACTTGTTCTGTACATGCACAGACTCTCACACAATAGTCATGACTACTTTCATAGTATTCGTAGCACATTAGATATTTTAAGACATCCAGAGATGACTTAAAGGGCATGGATGTATATGGGTTGTTCATAACAACTTTCCAGCTTCCTATATCATTTTACATAAGGGTCTTCATGTACACTGACAGAGTTTTGAAGGGGAGTCTTGGAGCTGAATCCCTGCAGATTCTTGAGGTCATTGGTATTCCCAGAGTCAGGCACTGTCACTATAAACAGCTGGTGTGTGATAATCCTCACCAAGTTAAACTAAACTTCACTGAGGACAAAAACATTCTTGGGCATCTCTATTATATGAAGACTGATCTGCAATTGAGGTGCTGAAGAGAATGCTACCTAGAGACAGTAACAGTGGCTGACACACCCTTTGTGGGATAATTCCCCAGGGAGTAACAAAAAGGAGGAGAGATGTGGAACATGAGGATGGCTGTCTGTGAGATCCGTGAGTGATATTGAGGAAAGCAATGAGACTCTGAACGCTACAATGCTGTTGTTAGAGTTGGAAGTGTATTAAAGCCCTTATCCCCATCTCCTCTTTCTCTGTTTCATAGAGCAAATCAAGGATTAAAGGTGTGGGGGCCGGGGGTTACAGCAATTATTTGCTTAGCTGGCTTATCCCTATGACCAGAATCTTTTTCTTGGCTTTGCTTGCTTTATCACATATAGGAGTTGCATTAAGAAGGTGTGTGGCATGTTAGCAGTAGTGCTCTGATTTTGACCATGTGCTATCTTAGCACTGGAGGGGTCGCATTCGATACCCCGCCATTCGCTGTCTGCTAGGCACAATGACTACTGGCTTTGTAGCAATCATTTCTCCACCTCCAACCAAATTCTTTCTGCCAACTTTATTAATAATTTTGTTCAGTATTATAATAAGCTTATTTAAAACTCACAATTTTCTGCACTCTATCCGACTTTGGAAAGGGTTAATAGTTTTGCAAAGTGACACTAATGTGGGCAATTGAGCACAAACAGGGAGTTTCTGGGATATAGAATTCATGATTTAGTTCCCTGTTCCCTGAAGCTGAGTGACTGTCTGGTAATATAACATAGGCGAACCCATTTGTGGTTGAAGTGTGGCTATCTGTTAGAGGAATGCCAGGGCTTAAATGTCGATGTATCATATCCTGAGCCTTTATTTCTAGACCAGTGGGTGGAGGAATAGAAAGAACCAAGGAAATGCACCTTCCTCTGTTTTGGGGGAAGGAAGAGGATTATAAGCCCATATTATTGCCATTATGTGTGAGATGCAGTGGGGGTGTCTGTGGTGAGAGAGCCCGTATGCTGAGGAACCCTACTGCAGCCCATGGTCTGTGAAGGGGTTCAGCGAGGGCATTTAAGAATGAGTTCCCCAACGTTATCAAACTCCTCCTAAATAGCATCCTGGGGCTTAGAGTTAAGATAACAAAATTCTATCCTGAGAACATAGATTCTAGTTTCCTTCAGATGCCACATCCAATGTCATTTTGCTGCTGGAAGAGGAGGTGGTTCAGGGTAAGAGTTTTCTTGTTAAGAAGCGTATTATAAACAAGGACCAAAACAGTAGAGGAGATAGTAAATATCTTTGTAGTTTAAGGGAGGGAGGAAATGATGCTAAATGAATTAAAAGAGATATACAAATGTTTGGGGTTTTGTTGTTGTTGTGTTTGTATGTTTGTTTGTTTGTTCGAGAAGAAAGGGAGTCCTATAGCCTAGTCTGGCCTCCAACTTGCTACATAGCTAAGGATGACCTTGAATTTCTGGCCCACTTACTTCTGAGGGCTAGGCTTACAGGTGCACACACCACCAAGCTTGACTTGTGCAGGGCTGGGGACTGTACCCAAAGTTTCCCACAGGCTGAGCAAGCACTAGACCAACAGAGTGGCTTTTCCAGCCCTGCAACTGCATCTTTCTGCTGTTTTTCTAGAGGTGTTCTTGTCCTTAGAACATCTCTTGTGATAAGATGTGGTTATACCTTGGCTGGGAAGAGCAAACTCACCAGCGTGGGACCTAGGTAAATATAGCCGGACACTCTTCTATAGGAAGCTGAAGAACAAAGAGACAAGAGCAGGACCTCCAGCTGCTCTGGGGTGTAGTGAAGCACAAACAGCTGCTTTCCGGAAGTGTTATTCCCACCTTTCACTGCCTTTCGGCAGCGGAAATGCTTATTAGCTCACTCAGGATAGAAGATCTTTCCAATCAGGCAAGTTGATGTAAAGACACCCCGGGGGGCGGGGGGGGGGGGAGCTTACTGAAAGAACCACCTCAAGTGGCAGCTGAGCTCATCTGAGTGTGAGGACAGCCTAACATGACAGTCCTGTCACAGACGTGGGACCAGGTACGTGGGATTGGTCCTGCTCATTTATTCTGAATTATGTCATTTCTGGTACTGGATTAAGTTTTCCAAATCAGTATTGATGGAGGGCAGGGATGTGTGTGGGTGTGGGAGGATGTGCCGCACCCCCTCCATACACGCTCATGTCTCTATGCTTGGGGGGGCAGGAAAAGGGGGCAGAAAGGAAGAAACTAAGCCTCTCCTCCTCCTTGGCACCTGTGATACTTACAGTTGCCTGGCTTAGGTGAGTAGATTTTCTTTGTTTGCATTATTTTCTGTGTATCCTCATCTGTGTCTTAATCCTGGCCTAAAAGGCCACAGGTCCCAATAGATTATATCTACCTGAGTGACCTCATTTAATTTAATTACCTCTTTAAAGGTCTGAAGATAGGACTTCGGGGTATACATTTTGAGGTTATGACATTTCTGAATAAATGTGCTTCCAATGCTGGCTCAGATAGAAGAAACAGAACTGAGGGTCTGCAAGGTGGCTGAGTAGTAGATGAAACTGGTTTCTACACAAGCCCGACGACCTGAGTTCATTCCTCAGATCCTACCCTAGAAGGAGAGATCTGGCTGCTGAAAGTGGTCCTTTGACCTGCACGCCTGCACTGTGTGGAGTGTGCTCCCACAAGTGGGCTCCCTACACACACACACACACACACACACACACACACACACACACACACACACACACACAAAACTAAGAGATAAATCCACTTCAAGAACAATGGAAAGACAGAGGGAAATGAAAGCTGGGTTTTATGAGGTGGGCTTGGTTTAAGGAACATCTTGGTTTAGGTTTTGCTCTGTCCACCACTGGAGGGGAGGGACTAAAATAAAAACTGAGTCTTATGAAAGGGACTAAAGAGCAGGGAGGGTAGTATAAAGAGCTGTGCTTTCTCTGTCCATCACCTGCTTACCGGGCCTCAGCCAATGCATCTTGCCAAGGCCAGTGACTCAGCAGAGCATGCAGCCAGCATGGCCTCCAAGCAGCTCCCCTGGGTCTGTCTACACAGAAGCACAATAACCAGCAAGCCGTTATGCTTGCTATTTCCCCTGGAAGCGCATGCCCACTACAGGGTGTCTTTTCTGTCCACTTTCTCATGACTTCGGGGCTATAAAGCAATGCAGCTGGGGACTGCTGCTCCAGCCCTCCCACCTGACGAACGCAGCTTGGAGCAGGCACACGGGGATGTGTTGCTTTGTGATGTGTTCCAGTCAAAGCACAGAGGTTTCGAGTTTTCTCTGTACCTAGAAATGAAGTCAGTCTGGGTGGAGGACCCTAAATCAGCAGGTGATAAGTCCCAAAGCTCACTCCTGCTACAGAGAGAGCTGAGTGAGCACCCTTGCCACCCTCAGGGAGTCACAGGAAGCAGTTAATCTCCCTTGCTCTGAAGAGCTTGGGGTTGTCATTAGATGAAAGAACGAACAGAGGATGCAGGCTTTTTGTGCATTGGAAGGTTTTCCTAGAAAACCGAAAGTCTATGGGAACGGTTACAGTGGTGCGGTCCATTCTTGTGTGTGAGAGTGAAAGATGCCACTCTATTATCAGACAAAGATGTCAACACTCTCGAGCGAAGTGAGCTTTATAGCCCTAGGAATGGACAGAAAAACCCGCTAGGATGATTTAGTTTATTTTGTGTTGGAGTTCAGAGTGTACAGTCTGGGCCCCATAAATTTTAGGTCTACTTTGTTTCTTTGTTTCTGCTCCTCCACCATTCTCATCACAAGGAGACCTTTTCATACACTGAAAACTTTTGCAACAATGATACACATGGCTGGGAAAAAGCCAAACTAATGTTGGAAGTATATGGTCTGGATTGTTGGATGATGGGTGTGGTAGATAACCTTATTAGGGAACACAACCCTATCTTTTGCTCAATGACTCACATGAAATAGGAATACACAGGCTGGGGCTAGAGGGATAGCTCAGAGTTAGAGAGCACTCATGTAGTGTGCATGATGGCCTGAGTTCCATCCACAACACACACACACACACACACACACACACACACACACACACACACACACAGTGAGACAGAGAGAATGATAGTCCAATGGTACAAGAAAAATGTATGTGTTGTGTGGGGAATGGGGAAATGGGTTCTTCTAAAAACCGTAAGAAAAAAAAATTAATGATGTCTTGTTAATACCAATCCAGTAACATAATTCTGTTTTATTATAACTACTTATATTATACTGATTGATGCTGGAAATTTAGGAAGGTCATTTTACTTAAAAACAACTGTGTGCCAAGATTTTATTATAATAGATCAAAATACAGCAGTAACAAAATTAAAAATAATCACCACATTTATCTACATACTTCATTAAACCATAGTAAGAAATCTGCATGATGTAAGCAATGAAGAGATTATGGATTTTAAATTACAATACTTTTATGAACTAGTTTGTACTGATCAGGTTTTGAAAGGAGTCATTTACTTTTTCTTTTTCAATATGTATTTCTTCATTCTTTTTGTACTGCTGAAACAGAATGCCTAAGACTGGATACATTTTAAAGAACAGTGATTTATTTCTTAGAGTTCTGGAGGCCAGGAAGTTAAGTTGGAGAAACACATATTTGACAGGATTCTCCTTGTGAAATCACCCCATGGAAGGCAAAAGGGCAGGAGAAGATAGAAGTGAGAATTTTAAGGGATGAGAGCTAAACATAGCCCTCTTCCACATGAGAAATAATTCACTCCACCAAGAAAATAATTCATTCAGTGCAGCAAAGACCTTTGTATGTAATCAGTACGTAAAGGTCCCACCCCTAACAGCATGCATTGAAGATTATATTTCCAACATATGAACTTTGTGTGTAAGTTGACCACAGAGATATGTATCTATACAACTTTTCGGTCAATGCAGAAATCACCTACTTGTCCTTTCCCTGCCATGCAGTAAATGCTACTTAACACACCAGATGAGAAATGCTTGTAAATTGTGTTTATAAATCTACATATATATATATATATGCTGGGTAATCTTACCTGTAAACGTAGCATTTGGGAAGCTGAGGCAAGAGAATTGTGAGTTCAGGGCCATTCTGGGCTCCATAGAAAGACCTTGACCTTAAAAAGAAAAAAAGAGTTTCAAATATATGTGGGTATATGTATGCACTGGGGTGATCTATATTATAGATTTAGGGTAATTTTAGAGAAAGTGTCTTCTAATTAAAGTGCAATACAATCCACCTTTTGCTATAGATGGATGTGAATGAAACAGGAACCATCCACACAATGTCCTGCACTACGGTGCTCCCCACATCTATGATAGACATCCCAATTCAGCCAATCGTGCTCCCCACATCTATGGTAGACATCCTAATTCAGCCAATTGTGCTCCCCCCATCTATGGTAGACATCCTAATTCAGCCAATCGTGCTCCCCACATCTATGGTAGACATCCTAATTCAGCCAATTGTGCTCCCCCCATCTATGGTAGACATCCTAATTCAGCTAATCGTGCTCCCCCCATCTATGGTAGATATCCTAATTCAGCCAATCGTGCTCCCCCCATCTATGGTAGACATCCTAATTCAGCCAATCAGCTCAAGTTTCCATAGAAAAATGCTCCAAGGGGCCACAGTCTAGGTTGGGACCTAAGGAACTAGGGGAACTCCGGGAAAAGTCACCTGAGCTCTTCCACTGAGCCTCAGTTGATCCCACACCCATCTGGCTGTGAGCTTGATTACATAAAACTTAGAGGTAGTAAGGGATCCAGTACCAGATAGCAAAGCTCAAAGAGGCTGTTTCCTCCAGTGTAAGGGGATCCTAGGGAAGGCTGGAAGGAGAGCGAGACGATGACCCAGAATAATGGAAGAGTATTGCATTATTAGCTTGTAGTTCTGCAATAGACCTGACTACAGATTATTGGATGAGACTATGCTGGTTTGGGTTTCTAGCCTTGCATTTAACCATGTTTGAAAAGAGGATGTAGACTTCCCAGAGTTCAATGACTGGAAAGTAAGAGAAATAAAAAGTTTGGGATCACCTATCGTTTGGTGAGATGAGGGTGGATGTTGATGTCTAAATTTGGTAAAGGTGGTGCTGTTGGTTTGCATTTATCTGATGCTTTGCAGGTCTCAAAGTATTCAGTTCTCTCGTTTGATGTTCCCGGAAGCACAGTGGAAGTCAGGCTAATTATCAACTGCCCCGCTGCAGTGATAATCTGAGGCTCCCAATGCTTAAGTGATTTCCCAAAGGTCACAGGAGAGTTGCTAGTGTGGGGCTTGAGCTTTGGTCTTTTGACTCTAAGTCTTCAGTGAGTGAAGCGTTCTTCCAGATGTCGTGGATCTGAGTACAGAACCTCTGCAGAAGAGGACAATGGTCTGTATGTAGTCCTGGTGCTTCTGGGCTAGCACTCTGGACCATGTGTGCCTGACATTGTTTTTGCATAGCTGATCTTTGGTAGAGCCTCCGCCTCTATCCTCTATCTGTCAGTAGCACACCTCAGGCTCTGACATCTGACTTCATCTCCAACCAACTCTTGCCTGAAGGACAATGCTTCCCTGTTTGAAAATTGATGGTTTGATCTTTTCACCACAGTGAGCACACAGAAGGAATCCTGTCAATTCCTGTGGAAAACTAATATGTACTCTGGGTATTGTTTAGGGAAACTGGCAAAGGATGAATGGAAGGTGAAGGCCAAGGATGTTGTCTTGTTGGATTTTAATGGTTCCTAACAAGCCAGAGGAGATTTCTATGGTAACTGTCCTTGTGGTTGGTGTGGGGTAGTTCATGTGGAGGCTGGGGAGAGGCAGAGATGGTGAATAGCTTCTAGGAAAGACAGGGCTTGAGTACTGTGGGACTGAGTCCATTTCTTTCTTTGCTACTAAGTAGTAAGACCTCTGGCAGGTCACTATATTTTTCTGGACATAGAGTCCACATTCATAAAATGAAGAGATTTGGTTGTATTGCTTTTAGATACCTTCCAACCAAAATATTCATGTGTGCTTATGTGATACTTGTTAGAGAACATTGGGATCATAAATACCACATGTTCCTGATTCTAACTCCAAACAACCCCAAATCAGACACATTAATAATTCCATAGAAAATACATAGCTGTTCATACTCAGACAGAAAAATAAAGATTACTAGCAGCCTTGCATCATGAGATTGGATTTTGTTGACAAGTTAGGCATTGCAAGGGCAAACAGGAAGCCTTTTTTGAATTTTAGACAATAGGCTTCAGATCTGTTGTTATTGCTATTGTTACAGTTACCCCACTTCACCATTGATAATTGATTAACAAACTCTATTGCTAAAACCCAAAGTCCACTAAACCAAGGTTACTTTTCAAACTCTCTGAAGGTAGAGTTTCATTTATAGATAAGATCTACTCCTAATATTTATTTTCTTTGTTCTTAAATGTCAAAGCTGCTCTCATTCTATTATCGCATCATTATGCAAAAATTTGTATGTGGGGAAAGTATGGATGCATTTTTAAAAATTCATTTTTAATATAAAAGCATATATTTCATATGGAGTAATGAACTGATCATTTATCACGTTAAATCTAACACAGGGGAATCTAATGATTGAAATGTTGGCTTTTGTGAGGGTCGTACCAATCTGTACTTCGGGGAAGTGAACGGGAAAAGAAGCCAGTGGGTGCTGTTCCCAAGACAGCGCTGGCAGAAGCTCCTGGCTCCTGGCTAGTTCATGTGTCAGGTCCTCAGGTGGGGCGAGGCTGACCCCTGTGCATCTCAGTTCTCCAAAGTGCTATAAATAGTGCTGCCAAGCACGGCACTTTGCTTCCCTCAATCAACACTTCCCGCTGCCCACTAATCAGGCTCCACAGAACAAGGAGCTAAATATGCTGAACAGAAAACGCATGCTCACTGCCGTGGAAGGATATTCACAGAGTCAAACGGTCCATGGTGAGGGGCTGAGAGAAAGAGATGCTTGCCTCACTGTGAACATTTGAAACGGTGGGTGAAACTTCAACTTTAGGTAGTTGAAGTCACAGAGAAGTCAAGAGATAGACTGAGTGAGGGACTAAGGGAGAACCAACGGGGAAGGAAGAGTTGGCAAAATGGTGCTAGTTACTGGTTATAGAAATTGCTCGAGAAATATCCAGCCACTCAGTTGTCTATTTTGTGTTATTATACACTCAAAATGATGCTACCACTAGCTATTATAAAAAAAGGTCAAGGGCTGTGGTAAGTATTGGGAGTATGGTGAAGAGCAAGATATTTGAAACGTATGATTAGTGGTATAAGCAGACAATGAGCAAGTAAGGAAAAGGAACCTAATTTCAGAAAATGTGTAATTGCTGAAAGGGAATCAACTACATGATAAACTAGGATTTGTCCTAGCTAGCTTTACTTGTCAACTTGACACAGCCTAGTGTCCTCTGAGACGAGAGCCTTGATTGAGAAATTGCCTAGGTCAGATTGGCCTGTGAGCATGTCTGACAGGGGATTGCCTTGACAATGAGTTGGTGAAAGAGGGTGGCACACAGGCTGACGGCCCTGGGCTGCATTTGAAAGCTGGTAGAGAGTCGGGTAGTAGCCAGCAAACGAGGCTTCTTCAACAGCTCCTGCTTCCAGATTCCTGTCTTGAGCTCCTGCCCTACCTTCCCTCAGGGATGGATTCTGACCTATAAACCAAATAAACCCTTCCTTCTGAACGTTGCTTTGGATCAGAGTGTTTTTCACAAAAACAGAAAGAGAACTAGAAGAGATTCAATTTGTGTCAGATGCTTCTGAAGGGATTCTCAGTGAGGTCTTTCCAGGAAGTCAGAGCTGGAAGACTACCTGGAGGGAAGGGAAGGAGAGGAAGGGAGTTAGAGAAGTAGCAGGATCAAGGGCTTTAGGGCCTAGTAGATCCAGATGTCTATCGTCTACGACAAAGTCAATGATCAGGTGTTGAATGTTCGAAACCAAGGTCAGGTCATTTGGGTTGATGGTTTCCAGTGAACATACCTGCTGCTGCTCATTTTCTGGTGTGGATACATTTTTATATTCCTATATGAACAGACATCCACAAATATCATTTTCATAGAGATAATACATTTATAGTAACATTAGAGGAATTTCATCTTAGCCTGGCCATATTGGACAGAATATTAAGGGCATGTTATATTTCATTTCAACCCTATCCTACTTGTTGAAGAATTCTAGTATCTTTCTTTCCTCACATAGACATTTCTTTGTAATTGTACTCATGTCTTTGCCTGTCATTCTTCTTTTCCAGGTTGAGATGTAGAATTAGCATTGCATCTAGACAGCCATACATGGATACAATGTCTGTGTCTTTTGGAGCCAATTTTTACTTTGTTTTGTCATATGTATTATTCCTAAAGGGATCACCATTTGTTTCAAAAAAAAAAAAAAGACATAAGAAACTTTAGATGTGTGTTGTACATGCATGCTGTTTAGTTACCATACTGTTAAACTTGTTAGGCTTCACACAACTTTGCCAACATTTGTCATCCTGTTCAGACTGTACTTTCATGGTCAGTTGAGTGGTCGTAGTGTTCTCAGTATGAAATAACGCCAGCTAATGTATTTCTACAAGTAGCAGTATATAACAACAATGAACATTTATCTGTTTGCATAGGAAGTAGTTCCTGCCTTAATCAGGGTTTCTATAGCTGTGATGAAACACCATGGCCAAAAGCAAGTTAGGGAGGGAAGGGCTTATTTGCATTACACTTCCACATTGTAGTCCATCACTGTCCATTTTTCTTCCAGGCCAGGTTGTGGTGGCGAAAACCTTTAATCCCAGAACACTGGAGGCAGAGGCAGGTGGATCTGCCTGGTCTACAGAGCTAGTTCCAGAACAGGCTCCAAAATCACAGAGAAACCCTGTCTCAAAAAAAAAAAAAAAAAAAAGAGTTATGTTATCATCCAAACTCAGATTTCCAAATGTAAGTTAGTCCCTTTTCTTACCACACTATCTTTCTGTAGAGTAAAGGAAACCATGGGCAGAGATTGGAGTCAGACAAATGTGAGAGGCAGGAGAAAGAAAAACGCAATGAGAGTGATCAGTAGCGTGCACGTCTGAAGGTTTATGTGCCTTATTCTGGGCAATGTTCGAGTGACAGAATTAAGACAGTAACAGACATATAAAATGCTTTTGACTATAAGACGCACAGATGAAACCTTTATGGCCATTGTTGAAGTACACAAAGTGATGTGACACAGTGGGGCTATTTGATGGCTATAAAGCAAGACTGGCAAAGGATAAGTTCATAATTTTGAAACTATGTAAGACCATGGTCTCTACTCTAGGAATTTTTAACTATCAGGTTATCAGGTGTGACCCTAAAAAAAAATTAGCTTCCACATTTACGTAAGAGTAACTGAGACTCGGGGCAGACTGAGCATAAGCAGGGCGAGCATAAGCAGGGTGTGGTCAGACTGAGCATAAGCAGGGTGTGCAGGGCAGAGAGGTGTTACTGGAACTCTGTCTGTCTGAATGCTTGTTCCCTTATCACCTGCCGCAAGGTAATAGTCCATCCTTCCTGTTCTGTATTCTAAAGTCTATTAAAAAGCTTCTTTTTATTATTTGATGGTTCTCCAAAACCTAGACACACGCTCTCTCTCTCTCTCTCTCTCTCTCTCTCTCTCTCTCTCTCTCTCTCTCCACACACACACACACACACACACACACACACACACACACACACACGCTTCCTGTCCCATAATTCCCCAGGCAATCATCTCAATCCACCAAGCTGGGCTCATTTCTTCTGTTCATCTTCCCCATCTGTTTGCTCATCCTGGCCACCCTAATGCTGCCTTCATTTCCTTGGAATCTCCTTAAATGCCTGCCTGAAGGAAGCACCCACAGCAACTCCTCACTGCTTCCAGTGTCCTTGGTTAAGTAATCTCCGAAATAGCTTGCAATGATGCCCACCTGCAAATCCATCCCCTTGAACATGGAGCGCCCTAGCAACCCACTTTAAAAGACTGAAATAGATAGTGTACAATGGGATGTCACTTCTAGGAGAAGGCAAGACAAGACTCGGCTTTCTTACTTGTCTGCTCAAGGCCAGATGTCATTTGAGGAATTGCACTGTGGGACAGCTCCATGGCAAGGAGCCGAGAAAGGCCTCTGGCAAATGGCCACTGACAATGTGAGGTTCCCAATCTGGTTATCCTTGAAAGCTGGGTCCCACCAGTAGCCATACCCAAATCTTCCCCTTCAGAAACAAATGCTTGTTGAAGCTGCTAAATCTTGAGATAATTTATTTATCAGCAATAGATAACTTCTGGGAATATAGTTGTTTGTGTCACTCCCATTTCCAGAAGCCTTTAACGACTCTCATTTGCCCTCAGAAAACAGCTAAGCTTCTCACAGCCCAACAGTGGGGATACTTTATCTTCAAGTCCCAGCATGTCAGTTAATAATTAATTGAGGATTATTTGATAGTTGAAGGCAGTAGTGTGTAATTCAGATATCAACTATGCCACATTGTCCTTAAGGGCTAAAGAAAATTGGTGCCAACAGCTAATACACACTGTGTGGAAAATCCAGCACTCTCCCAAGATATCTGTTTTCTTGTGGATTCAAATACTCATACCCACATCTGGCCTTATTTTGCTTCTCAGTTAGCAAGCAGATTCTCTCTCTATCTCAGATACTACCATTTTATAAAATGTCAGCTCAGTCCTTTTCCTACACAAACACACACACACACACACACAACACACACACACACACACACACAGCACAATAATGCTTTATGATGCAGATTTCACAAGTGTTAAGCATTTCTTTTATAGCTCAAATAAGTTAAATATTAGCTATCACTATTAAATATTTGGCAATGTGAAAAAAGTATCCTGTACATTTATTTTAGTTTACATTTGCACAAAGAAATACATTTGCAGCACATATATATCCCCTGCCCAAACACAGGCCTTGCCTGCCAGAAGACCAGGTAGGACAACTGCCAGAAGACATGCCCCCTCCCCCCACTCCCCGTCTCCCCACCCCCTACCCCCCCACCTCCGCTGCTCCCAATTGAGGGGAACACTCCTTGCTGGACCAGAGACCATGCTGACCACCAGGAAAGCCCCCAACTCTAGTGAAGACTCTCTATTAAGTGACAAGCCATGCAAGTCAGAGACCAGAGAGGAAACAGAAACCAAGGCACAAAATACCCATCCTGCCTTTAGACCCAGCACTCGGGAGGCAGAGGCAAGTGTATCTCTCTGAGTTCAAAGCCAGCCTGGTCTACAGAGTGTGTTCCAGGACAGGCTTCCAAGAAATACAAAGAAACCCTGTCTCGAAAAAAAACTAAAATAAATAGATAAATAAATAAATAAATAAATAAATAAATAAATAAATAAAATTTAAACCCAAATACCTAAACCCCAGTGTAAAAACAAAATCAACAACAGCCAGGGCAATATGTCACCACCAGAGCCCAGCTCTTCTTCTACAGAAGCCCTGAATATTCCAAAGCAACTGACATGCAAGACAAAAAAAAAAAAAAAAACAAAACTTTAACACCAACTTCCAACTTTATGAAGATGATAGAAGCCCTTAAAGAAGTGAACAGAATGGATATGAAAACAGAATCCATTCTTCTGCTGCATACAAACACACACACACACACACACACACACACACACACACACACCAGCTGGGCAGTGGTGGCACATGCCTTTAATCCCAGCACTCAGGAGGCAGAGGAGGAAGGGGATCTCTGTGAGTTTGAGGCCAGCCTGGTCTACTGAGGTAGTTCTAGGACAACCTCCAAAGCTATAGAGAAACCCTGTTTCGGAAAACCAAAAACAAACAAACAAACATCAACATCAAAGATAGACATTGCCTCAGAATAAAGGATTAGGAAAAGGTTTTCCAAGCTAATGAACCTATGAGAAAACTGGTATAGCCATTCTAATACCTAACAAATAAATAAATATCAAACCAAAATTATTCAAAAGAAACTGGGAAGGACATGTCATATTCTGTCGGGAGCCGCATTCGCCATTACAAGATGGCGCTGGCTTCCTGTTTCCTGGTTCTTGTTTACAGCATTAGCTATGCTGACTGCACATGCGCCACTGTATGGTAATTCCTATATGGTAGCTCTCCCTATCAGAGAAGCTATACCATTCAAACATTTTGCGGAGCACCAATCACAGACGAATACGTCGCCCTGCAGGCTATTTAAGCCGTGCGTATTCGGGGCTTGGGGTCCTTCTCCATCAGCATGTAAAGAGCGCTACAATAAAGATTCTGCTGGACACATCTTCGGTTGCCGCGTCTTCCTTATCGGCAAAGGATGCGCGCGACAAGTGGTGCCGAAACCCGGGAACGGCCGACCCTGGGCGGAGGAACTACTCGAAGGACCCTCGACTGCTCGTCGAAGGAAGATTCAAGCCAGCGGAGCGAGAAGCTGCAGCACTTTTCAGCAAGGTATGACCCCTGTGGTCTAGGTGATCCCGTTTCTTGTTGTTTGTTTCGTTTTTCGTTTTATTGTGCTGTCTGTGTTTTAATTGTCATAAACGGGAGAACACTCGCCGCTCACCCTTTTGTGACCTAGCATAAGTGGCCTTAAGTCTCAGGTAAATATCTGAGCCGTCACACCCTCCCCTGTAGATAAAGGAATAATGGGGAACCAGCCGACCAAGCCTATTGCAGATGCAGCGCGGGCGCTGCTAAAGCAGAAGGAGCTAAAGATTCCAGATAGAGTTTTGCAGAACTTCCTTAAGGAAGTTGACCGTGTTGCTCCCCTGGTTTGTGGTCTCTGGGACCCTCTCCAAAGGAACATGGGATAAGTTAGGAGGAGATCTTATGCGGGAGAAGGAACAAGGAACTTTAAGGACTGGTGTATGGCCATTATATAAATTGTTAAAGTCTTGTATTGAAGATGAGAGATGTAAGGAACAGGTCAAAGAGGGACAGAGAGTGCTTTCGGACCATCAGGATAGTCTATCAGAAGCTGAAAAGGGAAAGGGAGAACAAAAGAAAAGGTTCTCCAGAAAGAAGTCAAATAAGAATGAAAATGTGCACAGTAAACTAGCAAAGCTAGGAAAGAAAGCAAAACAGCTCGCCGAAAAGGAAAAGGAACTTAACCGACGAGCTAAAGATTTAAAGCTTGTGCCTGCTCCAAAAGGAGGAGCATGTAAGGATTGTGAGTGTGAGGATCCAAAATTGTACCCTCTCCTCACTGAGTTTAAACATTATACTATAGATTCTTCCTCCGAGGAGGAGACGTCCCCCCGGAGAGGAGGATGAGTCTGACCTATCTGGGTCAGAAGGGGATCCAGAGCTGAACCCTGCCGAGCAGGCAGAATTAGATGAGGAAGCTAAAAATTATGAGGCTGGGAGATATGGGCGTGCCCCACCTTATGCTCCAGGCTATGAGCCAACGGCACCGCCCTATGATGTTGTACAGCAGCAAAAAATGGCCAAAAAAGGAAGAAATTCTATGATATCAGATAAGGAGACAAGGAGAATAAGGGCAGCGTTCCCCGTCTGGGAAGATGCCCAGAATCAGAGACAACATACACCATTGGATCTGAAACAATTGAAGGCCTTAGTGGAAGCAGTACAAACATACGGAGTTAGCGCTTCCTTTACCACAGCCCTTATTGAAAGGCTGACCTTGAATGCAATGACCCCAGATGATTGGAACAATACAGTTAAAGCATGCTTATCTATGGGTCATTATTTAGATTGGAAGTCCATTTATCAGGAATTGTGTGCGGCCCAGGCAAAGATAAATATAGCCAGTCAACGACCTCAATGGAGCTTTGATATGCTCACAGGTCAAGGTCAATGGGCTGTAAATCAGACAGCCTACCCACTAGAGGTTTATGAACAAATAAATAAGGCTGCCGTCAGAGCATGGAAAAGTCTACCTAATAAAGGACAAGTGACAGGAAATCTTACAAAGATTATTCAAGGAACAACTGAACCATTTTCAGATTTTGTGGCTAGGATGATGGAAGCAGCAGGAAGGATATTTGAAGACGCTGAAGGGGCAATGCCGTTTGTGCAACAATTAATATATGAACAATGCACAAAAGAATGCCGTAACGCTATCACCCCCTGGAAAGCAAAAGGAATAAATGCTTGGATGAAAGCTTATAGGGAGATAGGGGGACCTCTGTCTAATCAGGGGATAGCGGCAGCAATGCTATCTGCACAAAAGGCAGCAAACATGAAATGCTTCAACTGTGGTAAGCCCGGACATATGAAACGTCAATGTCGGGCTCGACCTGGGGCTCGACCAATGAACCCTGGACCCCAAAGTTTCACTAATCAGAAACAACCAGGAATATGCCCCCGTTGTAAAAAGGGGAAGCATTGGGCCAATGAATGCCGCTCTGTTCGAGATGATCAGGGCCGGCCTCTTCCTGGACGATCTGCTGAGCAGTCAAAAAACGGGGAAATGGGGCCCCCGACCCCAGGGCCCTGCACAAATGTATGGGGCAATCCAACAACCTCCATACCCGTTAAAGAGGTTTGTAAAGATGACACCGTCAGGAGAGCAACCTCCGGATCAGCCGGACTGGACTTGCGTGCCACCGCCCGAACAGTATTAACTCCTACTATGGGCTGTCAGCCTGTGCCCTCTGACCTTGCAGGCCCTTTGCCTGATGGTACGGTAGGATTAATCATTGGTCGGTCGTCCACTGCCCTGAAGGGATTGATAGTTCATCCTGGAGTGGTCGATCAAGACTATACAGGACAATTAAAGATATTATGCTCCTCCCCTCGCGGGATTAGTGCAATTTCCCCTGGAGATCGTATAGCTCAACTCTTGATTTTACCTAGTCTACATCATCAATTTCCTAGCAGAGAAGTTCAGAGAGGGGAAAAGGGGTTCGGTTCCTCAGGAGGACAACATACTTTCCTTTCTATGCAATTAGATAAAAGACCCATGATGGAATTGGTTGCTGAAGGAAAGAAATTCCAGGGGCTGTTGGACACTGGCGCGGACACTAGTATTATCTCTACCAGCTGGTGGCCGTCGAACTGGCCACTTGTTCAGTCATCCCAGTCTCTACAGGGGCTGGGATATGAAGAGGCTCCAGCCAAGAGCGCAAAAGAATTACATTGGCAAAATGAGGAAGGGAAAAGAGGAACTATTACCCCATATGTGCTAACCCTCCCTATAAATCTATGGGGAAGAGATGTATTACAACAACTAGATTTTATGCTCACAAATGACTATTCACCTCAGAGCCAGCAGATAATGAAAAATATGGGCTGCGTCCCTGGTCGAGGCCTTGGAAAACACTTGCAGGGACGTACAAGTCCCCTGCCCTCTAATGGGAAGCAAGACAGAACAGGACTGGGTTTTTCCTAGGGGCCGCTGGGGAGGCAATCCCCATTCCTTGGAAAACAGAGGACCCGGTATGGGTTCCTCAGTGGCCCCTTACCTCTGAAAAACTGGAAGCCGCCAATCAATTAGTCCAGGAACAATTAAATCAGGGACATATAGAAACCTCTCAATCTCCTTGGAATACCCCTATTTTTGTAATTAAGAAAAAATCTGGTAAATGGAGATTATTACATGATCTGCGAGCCATAAATAAACAAATGCAGGTCATGGGTCCCATTCAAAGGGGTTTGCCTTTGTTATCCACCTTACCAGTTCGCTGGAGAATTTTAATAGTGGATATTAAAGATTGCTTTTTCTCTATACCCTTACATGAGCAAGATAAAGTTAGATTTGCCTTTACCTTGCCTAGCATTAATCATGAACAACCTGATGAGAGATACCAATGGAAAGTTTTGCCGCAGGGCATGGCGAATAGTCCTACTATGTGTCAACTTTATGTAGCAAAAGCTATTCAGCCAGTTAAATCTCAATTTCCCGCCATTAAGATATGTCATTATATGGACGATATTTTGTTATGCCATTCTGATCAAGCCCTTCTGCAGCAAGCTTTTGGCGTTCTATCTAAAGAGTTGAATAATAAGGGTTTATTTATAGCTCCTGAGAAGGTACAAGAAGGAGATATTGGAAATTTTCTTGGCTCTACCATTTATCCGACGCAGGTAAAGCCGCAAAAGATTGTTATCAGAAGAGATGTTCTTAAAACAATGATTTTCAAAAGCTTTTAGGTGATATTAATTGGGTAAGATCATATTTAGATCTAACTACGGCAGAACTTAAACCTTTATTTGCCACTCTGGAAGGAGACCCAGCCATCACATCTAGTAGACAACTTACCGCTGAAGCTGCCCAAGTGTTGGATAAAGTGGAAAAGAAATTGGGTGAAGCTTCTCTAACTCGGCTAGATCCATCTAGCCCATTCCAGCTATGCATTGTCTCCTCACCTCAACAGCCTACAGCTGTGCTATGGCAAAGGGGACCGCTATTATGGGTCCATCCTCAAACCTCTCCTGGTAAAGTTTTGAGCCATTATCCCACTCAAATAGGAGAAATGGCCTTAAAAGGTCTACAATTAGCTCTAACTCATTTCGGCTGTGAGCCAGAATCTATTATTGTGCCTTATACTGTTTATCAAGTCAATGTGTTATGTGCCACCTTGGATGTTTGGGCGATTCTTCGTTGCACCTTTTCGGGGCATATTGATAATCATTATCCTAAGCATCCGTTGTTACAATTTGTTCTTACTAATGCCATTATTTTTCCAAAAATTACTAGAAGTCAACCGATAATAGGAGCTATTGATGTTTTTACTGATGGGTCCAAAACAGGCATTGGCAGTTATGTTGTTAATAATCAGGTGTTTCAAAAATGTTTTAATTTTTCATCCCCACAATTGGTTGAATGTGCCATTGTGGCTGAAGTTTTGCGAGCTTTCCCTCAACCTTTGAATATTGTCTCCGATTCACATTATGTGGTAGGAGCAGTACAGATTTTAGAAACAGTAGGATTAATTTCCTCAAAAAGCGCTGTTGCACAAGTCTTCGCTGATATTCAGCAATCAATTAGAACAAGATTGCATCCCTTTTTCATACAGCATATGAGAGCGCATACACTGTTGCCTGGACCCATGACAAAAGCTAATGAATTGGCTGATAAAGCTACTAAGACATTTTATTTTATTCTTAATCCCATGCAAAATGCTGTTGCTTTTCATGAGTTGTATCATGTTCCGGCAGATACACTCAGAAGAAAATTTGGTATAACACGAGCAGATGCCCGTGACATTATATTAAAATGTGCCAATTATGCGGAATTTAGATCTGCACCTACCTTTGGTGTTAACCCTAGGGGATTAAAACCTTTGCATATTTGGCAGATGGATGTTACCCACGTTTCTACCTTTGGTAAATTAAAATATGTACATGTCTCTGTGGATACCTGCTCCGGGATCGTCCACGCCACGCCATTATCTGGAGAAAAAGTGGCTCATGTTATCACCCACTGCTTGGAGGCATGGGCAGCATGGGGAAAGCCACGACAATTAAAAACTGATAATGGTCCTGCTTATACTTCTAAGACATTTCAGCAATTCTGCACAAAAATGGAAGTCCATCATGTAACAGGCCTGCCCTACAATCCCCAAGGACAGGGCATAATAGAACATGCTCATAGCACCATCAAAATGTATTTACAAAAACAAAAAGGGGGAATCTGCCCCGCCATAAACATGGGACAGAAAGCAACTCTTTCCCTCACTATATTTACTCTAAATTTTTTAAAATTGGATTCCAATGGACAGTCTGCTGCAGACAGACATGTCACTCATACATCTCCAAAAGAGCTTGTAAAATGGAAAGATGTACTTGATAATCAATGGAAAGGACCAGATCCTATATTAATAAGATCCAGGGGAGCTGTTTGTGTTTTCCCACAGGGTCAAGAAAATCCAATTTGGGTACCAACACGATTGACTCGGATGGTGAAGCATGATGGCCCCGCTCTGGATCCTGACCATGCTAGGAATGCTGATGAGCCCGCAGACGACGAGTCAAGAGATACGCTGGGGAATCCTGTCGACCTTCCCTCGGCCGATGCCGGTGATGCATGATGCGCAAGTTTTTCCACGATTTTTTACGACTAATGACTCTTTGGGGCTACCATATTTGCCAATATCCAAGGATGTGGCTCCTATTCAAAACAATGATACTTGGATTATTAATGGTAGCTTATGTTTTACTGTGAACCAGTCATCTAAAGATCCTTGTATTAAGTTAGGAAACTTTTCCTATGCCAAATTAGGGGAGGAAGTTACTACTGGAAAAGGGCTTGCCAAGGTGATTTCTGCTAATGCCACTGTCCTCTTTGGATGGTGGCCACACCTCGATTCAGGGATGAGCCGCGGCTGCCATCGTCATCAACCACAATATGCACCTTTCTGCATTGGTGGGCGCCCAGATTCTTCCTCAATTTTTCCTTGGACTGGCTGTCAGAGTCGCAGAGCTCACCCATTAAATGGACACTTTACCTTCTCACCTTTAGAAGGCTTTGGGAACTTTATAGAGATGAATCCCTGGAGATATGATATTGATCCTTTTGATGCTTGGTTACTTTGTGGTGCAAGGGGTAGTTATACAGACCTCTCGCCTATGGTTACCATCCTGGGGGGATCAACGGGGATAACCCAGATGAGCACCAAGATCGGAGGTGACATGTCAGCGTCACCGATTTCTAATGTGAAATGGGTGGATCCCACTCCAGTTTGTGTCTGGCCCCCGTTCGTTTTTGCTGTATGTAATGATACAGGATGCCTTTTTGCCCTTTGCTGGAATGCTAATGAGTTTTCCTCTGCTACTGTGGCCCATATGCCCAGGTTTTTGCCAATGCCAGTAAAGACTAATAATTCTTTAACTTTATTTCGACAAAAACGTGATTTTGGCATTACTGCAGCTATAATGGCTATTATAGCGACTGCGGCAATTGGGGCCTCTTTGACCGTGTCGTCCTTAGCATTACAGGGACAGGTAGCCACTGCTCAACATCTTAACAATCTGTCTGCCTCAGTTAATGAAGCAATAGATGTTCAAGCCTCTGTGAATAGTCGATTAAAAGGAGGGTTAATGATTGTTAATCAGCGCATTGATTTGGTTCAGGAGCAATTAGAAATTTTATGGCAATTGGCTCAATTGGGATGTGAAGTTAAGTTACCTGGACTTTGTGTGACTTCCATTCAATATGAAAATTTTACAAAAGCAGCAAATTTGTCTAAGGAATTATCCTCGCTGTTGCTATCTAATTGGAGTGTAGAATTTGATGAATTGATGAGAAAACTTCGTCTTGCCATAGTTCAGATTAATTCCACTCGTTTAGATATTTCTGTCACAAATGGATTGTTTTCTTGGATGTCCTCCGCCTTTTCCTACTTTAAAGAATGGGTTGGTGTAGGAATGTTTGGAACGACCTTGTTTTTGGGACTGTTCCTCTGTTTTTGGTTGCTTTGCAGATTCAAAAGACAACAACATGCTAAAAATGTGGCCATTGTGCAAGCTATGCTGGCTGTTGAGCAGGGAGCATCCCCCCAAGTTTGGTTAAGTATGCTAAGCCGTTGAGACACTGTCAGAACTCCAAGCACTCCTGACGGGCACAGGTTCCCATTGCACCAGGGTGTTGTTCTGGACAGACCTTTGCATCTCCCAGGGCTCAGGTTCCCATTGCATGGGGTCTCAGATGCTAAGGGTCTCTTTTATTGTGTAATCTCCTTGATCGCTCAAGCTGTTGATTCAGCGGGCTGATCGGAAACTTCACAGTATTAATTGTGGCCTTGCATATAATTTTAAAGAAAGGGGGAGATGTCGGGAGCCGCATTCACCATTACAAGATGGCGCTGGCTTCCTGTTTCCTGGTTCTTGTTTACAGCATTAGCTATGCTGACTGCACATGCGCCACTGTATGGTAATTCCTATATGGTAGCTCTCCCTATCAGAGAAGCTATACCATTCAAACATTTTGCGGAGCACCAATCACAGACGAATACGTCGCCCTGCAGGCTATTTAAGCCGTGCGTATTCGGGGCTTGGGGTCCTTCTCCATCAGCATGTAAAGAGCGCTACAATAAAGATTCTGCTGGACACATCTTCGGTTGCCGCGTCTTCCTTATCGGCAAAGGATGCGCGCGACAATATTCATCAAAGTAAAAATCCTCAACATCTATGCCTTAAACACGAGGGCACCCATGTTTATAAAACAAACATGGGGGTGGGTGCTGGGAATAGGGGAGGGAGGCAGGCTGCAGTCAGGATGTACTGTTTGAGAAAAGAATAAAGAAAACATGGAAAATGAAAAAGTAAATGGGAGGAAATAAACTAGAGCATCCTATTACATCGCAACATTGTTTTGACTTAGAGAAACGCATTTTCCTCAGAAAATAAAAAGTAAGCCTTTCTAAAGAAAACGTTCTCATATTCCTCCACTGGGACTTCCTACTGGACTCATGCACCAGTGTCTATGAATCCTTCCCACACGATTCCTATTCCTCCCCACACATATTTGTCCAGAGTTGATGTCTTAGTCAGGGTTTCTATTGCTGGGAAGAGACACCCTGACCAAGGCGTTTCTTATAAAGAAAAAACATTTAATAGGGGCAGCTTACACTTTCAAAACCTTAGTCTATTATCATGTGCAACATGGGGTTATGCAGGCAGAAATGGTGCTAGAAAAGTAGCTGAGTGTTGATTTGCAGGCAACAGGAAGTAGACTGAGACACTGACTGTGGCTTTATATAAGACCCCAAAGCCCACCCACAAAGTGACATGCTTCCTCCAACAAGGCCACACCCAATCCAGCAAAGCCATACCTCCTAATATTTTCGCTTCCTTTGGCCATTTTCTTTTAAATCACCACAACTGAGTTCTTTCTGGTTCCAAATCCATATTCATTTTATTCTTTATTCAGTTAAATTCTCTCTCTCTCTCTCTCTCTCTCTCTCTCCCTCCCTCTCTCTCTATCTGCTTCTCCCTCCCTCCTTCTTTCTCTCTCCCTCCCTCCATATATATATATATATATATATGTATGTATGCTGTCGTCTGTAGAGGCCAGAATAGAGCATTGGATCCACATAATATGGGTTCTAGGAAACAGACTTAGATCTTCTGTAGGAGCAGAAAATGCTCTTACCTGCTGGGCCCTCTCCAGCTTGGATACATTGTCTTGGCTACCCTGCTTTCAGATCTAGGTAGACGTTAACATATTTAAGACTCACAAATGAAGTTATATGAGCGCAGTACACAGAGAAACTTATAAATGATGCTTTAAATGACTTGTTCCTGTTCTACTCTCCAATCCCCAGAATAGAGAGGAAGAGGAGGTTAGTGGATAACACAGAGAAGAGGGTGGCTGAAAACCAACAGGTGAAGCTTAAAAAAAATCTAAAGAAATCATGCTTAGTAGATACCTTCTCTTGAGACCAATGTGACTATACCCAATAGCCTTCTGACATCTTCTTAAGTTGGAAAGATAACCAATATCACATGACCTCTTTTGAAACAAGCTTTCAAAGTGACTTCCTTCCAGTTCCACAGTGGAACTTTAAAACAATCCTAGATATTTTAATTTTTTAAAAAAAAGTTTAAGTTTTAATTTTAAGATTATACATTGGTACTTCCTGCCAGTATATAAAGGGTTAATGAACATAGGGAAAGAAATACAGTTTCTTATTCTTCCAGAAACCATCAATTAGGACAATGATATTTACTAACACATTTACCATGACTAAAATGTAATACGCAATGGTAAGTATTGGTAAGGTTGTGGGAAATAACAGGTTGACCTATAAATTGGTTCAATACTCCAGGGAATACAATAGCAATCTATTGTGGCTGAGCAACTATATCTCAGGAACATCCTTGCATTCAGCTATATCATTGCAAACAAATTGCAAGCATGTCTCCAAACCTGCAAGATTGTCAAGACTCCCAGTAGCAGTGCATGCAATGGACTCTCATATAGAAACAACTGTGGGTGTATTAAGTGGAAAAAGGCATACAGGAAGGAGACCATGTCTTAAAATTACATTTCCATAAAGCAGAAAGTTAACAAACATCTAAGATTTGAGAAGAGTATATATTGGTTGATTTGGAGAGATGGATTGCTATTAGCTTACTCATTTCTCTGACAAATACCATACCAAAGAAACTCAGGTATGGAAGTGTTTATTGTGGGTCACAGGTATAGTTCACGGGTGACCTTTATTCTGCTCCTTAACCAGCTGTGTGATCTCAGTCAGGCCACTTCACCTTTCTGGAGTCTCCTGAGCCTCCAATCAAATGTGGAAGTTATAAGCAAACTCAGACTCAGGGCCCTAATAAAGCTGACATCCCATGTGTCCATGTTTGGCCATGTATATCTTCTTAACTATTTCTATCTTACTTACCTTTTTTTTTTTTTTAATGAAATAAGATACCATGACTAAGATTCCTTGTAAAAGGAAGAGTTTAATTTTGGGTTCATGGTTCCAGAGGGTTCGACAATCAGGGTGGGAGAGCATA
Source organism: Cricetiscus sungorus (assembly GCA_030556225.1). Classification (NCBI taxonomy): domain Eukaryota; kingdom Metazoa; phylum Chordata; class Mammalia; order Rodentia; family Cricetidae; genus Cricetiscus; species Cricetiscus sungorus. Next base: position 39,618,471 of record JANBXA010000141.1, on the reverse strand, counting down.
CACAGGCAAGCAGGTATATAATACTGAGCAACAGCTGAGTGCTTACATATCATCCACAAGCATGAGTCAAAGGAAGAGATAGATAATTGGGGATGGCATGAGCTCTTGAAATTTCAAAGGCCACGCTCCCAATGACACACCTCTTCTAAGAAGACTACAACTCTTAAAACTTGCCAAGCAGTTCCAACAGGGAGCTTATAGAAGAAAGAGTTTGATTTGGGACTCGCGGTTCCTGAGGTTTAGAGTCCATGGCCATTGTGAAGGAAGCCTGGGAGCAGGCAGGCAGGTATGGCGTTAGAGAAGTACCCGAGAGCTCAAGTCTTTACCCACAAACCTGTGGCAAAGAAAGAGCTAACTAAGAACGCTATAGGCTTTTGAAATCTCAAAGCCCGCCCCCAGTGACAGACCTCCTCCAACGAGGCCACACCTCCTGATCCTTCCCAAACAGTTCCATCAGCTGAAGACCAAGCAGAGACCATTCTCACTCACATCACCACCATCACCATACCCTACCTTTCACGTGGGAACGGCTTCAAGCCCTCTCTCATTGCATGCCTGACTTTTGTCTCTGCAGCTACAAACCCACTTGGAGCATCTCTCACTGTAGCAAACTCTCCTGCTCAGGATTGCCTGCCACTCCTCCAAAATCCATGGGCTACATGTCTCCAACGGCAACTTAGCACTATCTTCTCATACTTTAGTTGTGTGTGATTTCTTTTATCCTAGACATTAAACTTTTATGAGAGACACGACTTTTCTAACACAAATGAACTCAGTCCATCAGAAACACTAACCAGATTTGATAAGACTGTTAACAGTGGAGCTGGGGATTTGTATCAGTGGGTAAGTGATTGCCACTCAAGAATGGGGCCCTGAGTTTCAATACCCAGACCCCATGTAAATGGGGTGCCGTAGCAGTGTACATCGGTAATGCCACAGTCCAGAGGCAAGATGGAACGTTAAGACAGAAGGGTCCCTAGAAGCTGGAAAGCTAGCTAGCTTGGCAAACACAGTGGTCAACAACAAATCCTCACGTCCCAAACAAGGTAGAAAGCAAGGAGCCATGGCCAAAACTGCACTCTTAGCTAGCAGCATATATGTACACCCCTACTCACACACATGATTGTGCACACCTGCACAGATGCTTCACACGCCCCACAGATTTTTAAGATGTTAATACTGTTGTACCACTTCATGCACCACAAGGAAATTTTAATGTAGGAATTTACTTAAAATGTCTAAACAAAGGACCAACTTACCATCATTATTTTACAGCTCAGTTTGACATATAACAACTAAGGTAACCGTGGATGGTAATTACCATAGCATGGAGCTCCAGTCCAGAGAGGTGGTCATCAATGTCTATCAAAGAAAGTGTATGAGTTGCTATCTTTCTAAGTAGGGCAGCAGAGAAGTAGCAAGCAGGCTGACTGTTTTCTTCCTTGGCCTTTTTTCTGCTTTCTGGTCCCCTAAGTGCAACAAATGTAAAAGAAAGTCTTGGCAGTTATAGATAGGCCCGGAGAATGGTCTCCAGGGAGGGCTCAGTTAACCTTCATTAGTCGCTAACTAGCATTTGCAGGTTGTTTCTAAATTAAGTTCTGTGGACGCGGCTCTCAATCTTTCCATGCACGAAGTGACTGTTCTTGCCCCTGTGAGTAATCCCTAAGGAAGTCAGAGCCGCGATGATCCATGCGGGGGTGAGAACTAATCTCAAGACCGGAGGGATTTTCATGGTAATGGATTTTTTTCTTAAATGTCATTTTCAGCTAGGGATATAAAGTAATGATGTAAGGGTATCAGCCAATTAAAAGGATCTCCCAAATTAGAACCAAACAAAATGCTTTCCAAAGAAAAGACAGGGTTTGTGGGTATGGAAATCATGACAGTCGGCCCTCAGTCATGAAGACAGAGATAAACTGAGAGCCTCCTTCCCTGATTCTCTCGGATTTCACCGTCCAGAAAAGCAAATGTCAGGCTTCTTAGTCCAGGCTCATCTTCTCTAATTCACAGGGCTGAACCTCTCCGGGAATCATTTCACTGTTGAGAGAGGTGAAGGATACACACAGACATGTGTTGCTAAATTTGTCAAATGACACCTACCTCGGTGTCGTGTTCAATCTTCCTAGAGAAAATTTTTTAAAGAATGAATTCAGAGTGGTAAAATGTGCCTGTCCTGTGATGGAGAAATAGTGTATCTTAAAAGTTAAGGGGAAAAAATACCAGCTGCTTTGTTACACAAGTGCATCTATTTGGACCAGCAAGGTAGCTCAGTGGGTAAAAGAACTTGCCTCAAAGCCCTGAAAATCAAAGTCCAGCCTGAAAACCTGTGGTAAACGAGAGAACTAGTTTCTATAAGTTATCCTCTGAGCTCCATGAACCTGTCATGGCACATGTGAACCAGCAGGCATGTGCTAGTGTGCATACGTGAACGTTCTTAAAAATGCACCTCTAAGAATATTTGTTATAGCTATTTGTGAAATGAAAATTGGGAGGGGGGCCTATAAATGCCTAAGACTAGAAGATTGGTTAATTCAGTTATTCCACAGACAGCTCTACACAATGACACAATAGAAAATGCACTTTTACTAAAGCAGACTCTGAGAGGAGGGCACAAGATCAAAAGGAGGGAGGAAATGGGACAAGATAGAGTAACAGATTACGTGTGACATGAAACCAAATTGGGAGGTGAATTTGGGGGAAGAAGAGAGCTAGAAAGGAGACATATGGAGGAAAGAAGGCAGTGGGGGGCAACTAAGAACAAAATATGGTATTTGTGTGAAAATGGAAGGTCTCAATGAAATCTTACTTTGTTAAAAACAGGGCGAGATGGGAGGTGGTGGCACAAGCCTTTGATCCCAGTACTTGGGAGGAAGAGGCAGGCAGATCTCTGAGTTCTACAGAGTGAGTTCCAGGACAGCCAGGACTACACAGAGAAATCCTGTATCAAAAAACCACAAATAAACAAATTAAATTAAAAAAATAAAACAAGAGAAAACATATCTACTGAATATCTATGTCGCATGCTTACCTAAATGTAAGTCATGCTTCATTAAAATACAAAGTTAAACAGATACAGTATGTACAACGTGCCAGTAAAACTGCTAAGTACTTACATGCATCCTATTTGAGTCAAAACAGGTCAATAAAGTAGGTATTAACGATGCCTTCATTTTACAAATGATATATACTCAAGGTCCCATGAGTATTATGTGTCAGGGCCATGGAAGAGAAGGAAGGAGGAAGAGGAAGAGAGAATGAGAAAAGGAAAAAGGAAGAGAGAGGAGGAAGAAGAAAAAGACAGAAGAAAAGAGAGAGAATGGGGTGGGGTGGATAAAGAGTCAGGGAGGGAATGAGTGAAAAGAAAGAGAGAAGACAGAGAGAATCAGTATTTGAAAGACCTGGGGAGACATTAAGGGCTCTCTCCATGGTAATGTGGACGCACGGTCATTGTCCTCTCCTTTGTGTGGACTGAGACTCCATGGCTGCAGTGGTAAGAAGCCTTCAGATCTCAGGAAGTTCAGATCTCACTGGTTCCAGCAGCTTCCTGGGGATGCACCAAACCATCCCATTTGTTGACAATTTAAAGCATAGTGGTGCTGTGGGATATCCCTCTGTATGCTGTATGTTTTATTACCATTGGTTGAAGACAGAGTTTCTGTTCCACCAAGTCCCGTAGCCATTTAGTCCCAAATAAACACACAGAGTCTTATATTAATTATTAACTGTTTGGCTGATGGCTCAGGCTTCTTATTGGCTAACTCTCACTTAATTAATAATCTATTCCTATTAAACTATGTATTGCCATGAGGCCGTGGCTTACCTGTAATGCTCTGCCATGTTACTCCTTTGACATCTACATGACATCTCTCTGGAGACTCTCTGGGTTCCTCTTCCCAGACTTCCTAGTCTGGTAGCCCCACCTATACTTCCTGCCAATCAGCATTTATTCATCATCCCGTAAGAGAAACATACATTCACAGAATACAGAAGGTCATCCCTATCAATTGGTTAATAAAGAAGCTATTACCCTAGCACAATAGACCTGGGAGAAACTCAAACAGAGAGATACAGAAAAAAGGAAGGTAGAGTCAGGGAGATGCCATGTAGCCACCAGAGGGATAAGATGCCAGAGCCATGTATAGCCATGTAGTGACATACAGATTAGTAGAAATGGTTTAATTTCATTGTGAGAGCTAGTCAGCAATAAGCCTGAGCCACTGGCTAAACAATTACAATTAATATTAAGCCTCATCTTGATTATTATTTTATAAGTGGCTGCAGAACTGGGAAGAATGCATAATAGCTTTCAGCTACAAGGAGGAACCTGCTGGAGTCCTCTTGGAGCCTTGAAACCTTCTTCCTGCATGCCCAGTGGGTCAGCTTCTTCTGATGACGGTTCCTCTTGTCATCATCTGAATTCCCCCCTCTTCCCTTTGATTGGCCAGTCTAGAATCACCTCTGGAGATATCTCTGAGGGATTTCTCAAGATCAGGTTAAGTAAGGCGGCATGACTCATGGGTCTCACTGAAAGGAGAAAGGGAACTAAGCATTTACCCCTCTCCCATTCCTGACTGGTTGCTATGTGACCAGTTGCCTCAAGCTCCTGCCACCATTATGGCTGCATAATAAACTGTGAGCTAAAACCAACCCTGCCTTCCTTGAGTATTTATGTCAGGGATTCTGTTGATGTAAAAAGAAGAGTAGCTAATGTATTCTCTTGAAGAATAGTCTCCCTTATGTCTGTTAGGTCTGGACCTTCCTTTATTGGAGCTTTTGATTTAATTATTTGGCAAGCCCAAGCTCTTCCTAACATAGAGATGAAGAAATTTTAAATATTATTTCTTCAAGATGGCTGTTCTCAAAACATCATGGTAAAATCACAGTGTTGGTCCCAGAAAAAGAGTCCTAAGTGTCCCTCTTAACAATCTAGTGACAACAAACCAAAGCTTCCCATACTGAATCAGAGACCTGACATGGGAGGTCAGTGCCAGGACATTGAAACATGGTATTTCTGTGACATAAAGGTTATATGATTACAGCTGGAGAGATGGCTCAGAAGTTAGGAGCACTGACTGCTCTTCCAAAGGTACTGAGTTCAATTCCCAGCAACCACATGATAGCTCACAACTGTCTGTAATGAGATCTGGCCTGCAGGCATACATGCAGACAGAACACTGTATACATAATAAATAAATCTTCTTTTAAAAAGATTATATGATTAGGAAATAGGACAAATGTGAAAATTATAAAACCATCCTTCAGAATTATAGAAAAGCTCTAAATCATGGCTTACTTGGGAAAAGTTACCAGATATTTTGTTTTCCTCTAAAGACCCAAAGGAGATATGCTGAGAACACTTTGGGAATACTAAGTGTTTTTATACTCTGGATGTCTTAAAACAGAAAAGCAAATTTACAACTATACCAGAGTATTTGTCTAATACCCAGGACACACTGAAAAAAAAAGTGAATAAATTCCACATAGTAAGAAGAATGCAGAGAGATGATGGTGGGGAACCACATGAAATCACACACAGCATGAGCTGTAGGAGGGGGCCTGGGCTTCCAAGTTACACAGAGCACAGGTGGAAGCAGCCTGGCTCATCCCAGATTGTACCAGTGAAGTCATACCAGCTCAGCGTTAGCTCATCTGAAAGATGGGGATGGTAATCCACAGAACAGTGACTCACATGAGAATAAAAGTCCCATTACAGAAAGTGAACAAACGCTTAGTAAATGGTTACTACACAACACACATCATCATCACCCCCATAGGGATAAATAAGCAAAGAACAGATGGCAGGGTTAGGAAAAGAGTTCACTCATGGTCAAAAGCCTAGGGATAGCCATTAGATATCAGGTCAATAATAATGAATTTGAACCAAAAGGGAAAGTGTGACAAGTGCATAAAGAACTCCATGGGATCCTAGAATGAAAACCAGGATGCTTCCCAGATGGATGTGGAAAGAAGAGTGTAAAACGTGCAACTGAGCTCAGGGAGACCACTGTGCTTCCTGTGATGAGACTACAACTCTGAAACCACGAGAAGGAAGTGAAGAGAAGAAAAAAAACACTGCATAGGCCACTGATCACAGAGAAGCCACGGCCTCCCAGCCACACCTCCTCACATACGTCCAACAATCACATCAGGACCACCAGCACCACCTAACAGTACAGATGGGGGTTGTCCTTCCGTATGCAGTGACTATATGTTTGTCTTATTGGTTGATGAATAAAGCTGTTTTGGCCAATGGACAGGCAGAATTTAGCTAGGCAGGAATTCCAAACAGGCATGGAGAAGGGTGACAGGGGGCGGACACCACGTAGCTGCGGAAAGGGGGTGAGGCAGGAGAACACAGCATCACCTAGGTAAGCCAAGGCCACATGGTGATACACAGATCAATAGAAATGGGTTAATAATTAAGAGGCAGCTAGCCAGCAAGAAGTCTAAGCCGATGGCCAAACAATTGCAAATACATATTAAGTCTCTGTGTGGTTATTTTATAGTGAGGGTGGGGACCAGGTGGGTGGAGAGAAATCAGTCCAGTGGGACCAAGATAGAAGGAGAAAAGTCTCCCTTTACAGAGGACTGATGTACTGATACTCAGTGTTCTTGGGTAGCTCCCAGAACATAACTGAGGAGAAAGATGGTACATAGATGTAATTATCATTTCAAGGAAAGAGGAGAAAGTCACAGAAAAGCTTGGTTTGTGACAGCCCTCCTCGGGTGCAACATCAGGGAGAGGCCTCCACATTGACTGCCTCAGTTAAGCTTGCCATCCTGTTGCTGCTATTGCTGTCCATGGACTGTGTGGAGTTGTTTCCTGGTCTGAAGTATGATGGGACTTGATCAACAAGATGGCAGTGCTCTTCTTCCTCTCTGGCTGTCTTTTCTGGGAGCCCTATGTAGTCTGTGATCAGCTAGAAGCTATGGCTTGTCAGAAGGCTTGTCACCCCTGCATTAGCATGTGCTTTGTTGGGCACAGTCTACCCTTTCTGGAGTAAGCTTCTATCATGTTACCTAGCAGCCTACTGTAAATGTCTGTCCTTATACCATAGGTAGTTTTACAGCTGGGTTGCTATAAATATAATTGGAATTTCTTTTAGATGGGGTCTCATGTATTTCAAACCAGACTTGAAATTTCTTTGTAGCTGAGGATGGTCTTGAACTCCTGATCTTTCTGCCTCCACTTTATGAGCTATGGGCCTCCATAGGCTATGGATGTGTGTTTTTATTTGTTGTTGAAGTATAAACCCATGGTCCTGTGCATTCTGAGTAGGCATTCTACCCAGACCCTCAGCCCCAAGAAATTTTTAAAAATCTAAACTAACACTTATTGATTACAATTTTGTCATGTCTTGTCTTTTGGTTGGTTGAGTAAGAGTAAGGATAAAATCTATCTTCTTCATTTATGAATGTACTTAACCTTGAAATGATTCAGGAGAAAGCAATTTTTCATACTGTGGAAAAATTTTACAAATGAAAGTTTATAATATTCATATTAATATTACAAAATAGATTTCTCCCATGATACAACTCCAGAAATTCTTTACTTACATCATTATTTACTGTGATAGAACTATTGTGGCAAAAATTATAATCCTTTGGCTCAGTCTTTCCTTTGGTTCTCACAGCTGTTTATATAAATCTCCATGTCTCAAATCATATTTATTAACAGATAAATAATATTGATGACACTCAGATCTCCCTAAAGTTCTGTGACTTAGCTGTGCCTATGAAAACCAAAATCAGTTTATCTTAGTATATCTGCAAAGCTTCATAGTTTCAAGCTAGAGTTTAGTTCACTAGAGTAAGTGCAAAGCAAAGACACTCTCAAACACCAGCTGTCACATAATGGTCACCTGATTGATGCTCGAGTGTTCTGTGATGCCCTTTGCAGTGGGGACTGTGGGTCTGTGGAGACTGAGCCCTAGCCAGTGAGCAACCTGGAGAAGACTTGAGGGACACGTCACCAACTCTAAAACAAGAAAGATGAGTAGAAAGTCATCGGGCCAGTACAGAGTTTAGGATCTGAATTCCAACCAAGAAGCTTTCCCCTATGTATAAAGTATGGTTTACTACATCGAACCTTCTGGTTAGATAGCAATGTCATCTATGAAGTTCACACTTGAAAACCATGCAATCAAGTTACCAAAAAAACATCATAATTTTAAAGGTAAGTGTTTGGGTTTATTATTTAGTGTTGGACCACTGTCATCAGCTAAGTACGGCCACATGCAGCCAGTGGACCACAGGGTGGACATGCCTGCCAGAGGTTGCCTACAGGTGAGGCTGGAGAAGCTTTCACTTGACCATGAAACATTAGATCCAACTGTCTTAGACATAGTAAGGAACCTGCCTGACTCCATCTTGAAGGCAGGAGCCATTATGCTGTATTGTCAAAAATGAGTTTCCATTTAATGTTAAGAGCTGAGTTGCTGTTTGTTGAGTCTGTTTCCTGAAGCCTGATTGCACCACCCCATGTCCTTGACTTGTTTAGAACACCTTGACCCTCCCTGGCCCTCCCTGGTCCTCCCTGGCCCTCCCTGACCCTCCCTAGCCCTCCCTGGCCCTCGCTGACCCTCCCTGGCCCTCCCTGGCCCTCCCTGACCCTCCCTGACTCTCCCTGACTCTCCCTGGCCCTCCCTGGCCCTCCCTGGCTCTCCCTGACCCTCCCTGGCCCTCCCTGGCCCTCCCTGGCCCTCCCTGACTCTCCCTGACTCTCCCTGGCCCCCCCTGGCCCTCCCTGGCCCTCCCTGACCCTCCCTGACCCTCCCTGGCCCTCCTTGACTCTCCCTGACCCTCCCTAATCACACAGAAACCACTTGGTTGGTTTTATTTTGTTTTAAGATTTTATTTTTATTTCCTTATTGCCCTATTGTCTCTGTTCTGTAAATCTGCTTTGCAACTATTCCTGATTTTACTCCTTAGAAGGGGCTAAGAAATGGATTGGGCCTGCTGTCTTTATCCTGACTTAGGAGGCAGTCACTGGCCAGCTCTCGCATGCGCTCTAATAAAATCAAACGTGCTTCAAATTTGACTCAAATTATGGTAGCGCTCTTGTTCTCACCTGGTGAGATTAACAATCGCTGCACACTATTTCTGTAAACAGTGGAATTGGTTATGGACAATGTGGTATTAATTCCTGCGTAAGGAATTTGAGCTTCAGCAGCCATGGGTGCAAAACCAATGAAGAACTATAACCGAGTGAATGAGGTGAGAGCTGTGAGTGTCCTGCGCGGATTTGCATTGCAGAGAGCTCTTTCTCCTAGGTTGAGAGGGCAGTGTACCCTCAGCCCCCGTTTCTCTCTGCTTTCCTTCTGTCTGGGAATATCCTAGATGCACAGCAATGGGGACCTAGATTTAGATTACAGGACTAAGCTGCAGAGAGAGTAGAATAGAACACATAGCCATAGATGTGACCGGTCAGACCTGGCAACTGGCTCTCAGTGCAGTGGGAAGGAGGAGCAAGCTCCTTGTTTGGGGTTTGCTTAACTAGTGAGACCTAGAGCCATTAGCACAGATGGAAAAAGGAAGAACAGGCGTGGGAGGGATGTACAGAGCTAAGCTCTAGACATGTTGATTGCCAGGAACATCTAAACAGAGAGAGCAACATAGAAGCCAAGTATGGGGATGTCTTAGTTAGGGTTCTATTGCTGTGATGAAACACCATGACCAAAAAGCAAGTTGGGGAGGAAAGGTTTATTTGTTGTCTTACCCTTCTACATTGCTATTCATCACGGAAAGAGGTCAGTGTTATGAAAAAGCTTGAGGGGAACCTTGCATGGGGGACCTTGGTGGATTCCATGGCAGGCGAGGATGGCCTAGGTGAAGGGATAAATGTACCAGGCAGACAGCGCTTAAGTGAGAAATTTTATTAGAAAGGGAAGAGGGGCGGGAGAGGAAAGAGAAAAACAATAGAGACACAGAGACAGAGAGAGGACAGAAAAGAAGAGGGAGACAGGAAAAGTCTTGTCTGCCCCAGGAGAAAGAAGGAAAGATAGTGGAAAGAGAGCAGAAAAAGAGCTAGAGAGAGAGAGAGCGTAAGTGGGTGGAGGTCTTTCTTTTAAAGGGGTCCTTTGCACCTGGGCTGACCAGGGTACTGCCTGAGTGCATTCTGCCAGGTGACAGGGGCAGATCACCATAATCCCTGAATCCTTACAGTCAGGACAGGAACTCTAGCAGGGCAGGATCCAGGAGGCAGGAGCTGATGGCAGAGGCCATGGAGGAGTGATGCCTATTGACTTGCCTCTCATGGCTTACTTGGCCTGCTTTCTTATAGAACCCAGGACCACCAGCCCAAGGATGGCACCACCCACCATGGGCTGGGCCTTGCCCCATCAATCACTAATTAAGAAAATACCCTACAGCTGGACCTCTTGGAGGCATTGCCACAGCTGAGGCTCCTTCCTCTGATGACTCTATGCCAAGTTGACTGCAAAACCAGCCAGTACATGGGATCTACTAGACGGAGGATTCTGGCGGAGGAGGAGACTCGGGCACTGTGACGTCCGGGTGTGGTGATGGACAGAGGAGGCAGTGGGAGGTCCAGAGCATAAGGGAGATTGATGCCACTTGGAAGCCTACAGTTCTCCAGAGGTCATTGCTGAGCAGTAATCTCGGCGCAAGTGATTCCGTCGAAACTTTTCAAACTATTTTACTCAGAAGTGCAGATGTGGAGAGTTGCTTTGACTAGAATTGCAGGGAGCCCGGAAATCTCTCAGAAAATTTACCTAGACCAAAAAAACTAGAAAAGCACCTTTCTTGGACCAAATTCACTTACCCCTTAGGCATTAATGCAGGCTTATGGGAGCACAGATGTGGGCATCCATCTTCTATTTGTCTCTATTTTCCTGTGGTCTGGGCAGAGATTTGTGGCAGGGGCTATATGAGCCACAGAGTGTGAAATATGCACTCCTTGGTCCTTTACACACCCACAAAAAAAGTCACCAAGCCGTAATCCAGATTCACCCACCGTTTCACGGCGTGTTATCTCCTTCCTGGTTGAGGTCTCAGTTGATACTCTAGCCATGTGTCACATGCTACCTCTACTCTGCCATCATGGGCTCTTATCCCTCTGGAGCTGTAAGCTAAAGGAACTCTTCCTTCTATAAATTGCCTTGGTCATGATGTTTTGTCAGAACAACAAAAAAGTACCCAGCACAGAAGCTGGCTTTGAAGTTTTTGTCCAGCATTTCTAATTGCTTTTTAAAACAAGCATTTAGATATGCAAAGTGCAACACCAAAATGCATTAACGTATAGTATTCGTACACTGACCGATTGCCAAGAGCATTCCATACGATGACAGTCATTTCCTCGAAGTGTAATATCCTCCAGGTTTTACTGTTTTCCTTTCTCTTACTAGAGCCTTCTCTTTGCGAAGTGGGTCACACCCTAACAGTGTTTTCTCTGGGTCCTCTTCATGAAGCTGCTCATGCCCTTTCCTGACTGAAGTGATAACAGCCCACACAATTGCAGCTTTCCACTTCCTTCCACTTGTCTCCCCCCAAGCCTCTTTGATTCTGTGCATTCAGAGACTAATGTTGCTACCTTTCATCCAGCCTCTCTCCATCTGGTCAGAAGCCTGCTCTAGCCCCGAGTGCCTCAGCACCCAGAGAGAGCAGGAGGCTGTGAGCTCCCTGTGGACTTTTGCTGCCTGAGAACATCTGTTTCCTGAGCACTCCCCCCAAACCCCCCAGGCACATTTCTGCTATTCTTTACTCCTTTGAATTGTATGAAGCATAGGAGTGGATTCCCTTTAATGGATCATCAGGCAAGGACTGTGTTTGTTGATCTTCTAGTCTGTGTTGGCACAAGAGGTATTACTCATGCTTATCATGACCAGTGATGAACAGAACAGACACTAACCATGGGACAACAGGAAACTATTTTTTTTGATTGTGCTAAATGTCATTATAGAAATAAACAAGGATTTCTGAGGCAGAATAAAAGAGTATATTTAAAGAGAGGTAGGATGGAGAGAGAGAAAGAAAAAAGAAGAATTTCACTAAATTCTTTGACTTTCAACCTATGACACGAGCAGGTCTATGCCACACACATTTCCCTAACATCACCCACCTCCTGAGGTCCACAGGAAGTCTCTAGCTCTTGTCAACTAGACATGAGTGTGATGTAAACCCAGGGCTTCAATTGCCTCAGGATAGTGTACTGAGCTACGGAATGACTGAGAGGATGCCCCCCCCCATGGAGTTTAGGAGTCTCTTATTGCCCTCACAAGCCTCAGAGGCAGCCAGGTGACATAGACCATAGGCACAAGCTCTAGAAATATTTATACAACACATCCAAAACAAAAAGAAACAGGGCTGGTACTCAAGGCTGTCTTAAGTTACCTCTACTAGATCCATTCTGCTCCTCTGGCAGGCTCATCTCCCGTCTCTATTTCATCATGTTCAAAGGAGGAAATGGCTACCCAACCTCCTCCCTGGTCAGCACTCACTCCTATCTGCAGGATGCCTGCAGTGACAGGCAGACTGCTCCGGCTGCCTCGGAGCCTGACTCTGCAATGGTTCCCACAACAGCAAGTCTTAAAGGAAAGGTCAGGAGACTCCCAGCACAGAGTGCTCTAGCTCAAAGAACCCCATCCTGTCATCTCTGTCCCAGGCTATTGGTTCAAAGCAAGGCTTGTAGTGTTCAGAAGGGGTAACACAGGTTAGTGTGACAGAGACCGGGGAGGCCATCTTCGAACTCTATTGCCCCTAGGAGCCCTTATGGTGCTCTAATAAATAGATTCATTAAGTGAAGCCATGTGTAGAAAGCACTTAGCCTACACCCAGCAGGTGGCAAACACTTGACAATCAGCTATTGTCCTACACCTTCCTTGCTGTGTTTTCTCAGTCTACTGCTAGAGGGATGCCAGCCACTCAAAGCGAGCCTCCACAGCACCTTGAAGCCTCCATTTACCCATCACATAATCACTTGTTAAAATCATTCCTGAGGTCCCCCTGTCCCTCAGCTGGCCACTTGCCTGGCTCCATTTGACACCTGGCACCAGCATGCAAGTGTTTTCTCAGCACCCGGACACCCATATTGAAACACCACAAGGAGAAAAGCGTCTTTGTTAAACTCAAAGAAAGGTGTGGAAGGTGTGGCCATCAAAATGGAGTCGCTCGTGTCAACCTTCCTTTTACAGAGGAAGAAAACTGAAGGTTGGGAAGGAAGCATTCTTGTAGTGAGATACTCACTTTGTCCCACCTGTGGCATAGACCACGCCCATTGGGGGTGAAGATAGGGCCAGACCTGACCTGGGGGAACTAAGGCTGAGGAGCGGGCTCGAAGAGCTCTCTCTTGCTTGCAGCACGGGGACAGGAGGACATCCAGCGGCATCCTTGGGACCAGGAACCTGCTGGTGTTCATCTGTCTCTGTTGTGAGTTACTTCTCCCTGAATAAACATCTATTCGGCCTATTTGTTTCTCCTGATCCTTATTAAACATCAATACATTCTCACATGCACTTGCCTGGTAAGTGCTTTCACAAAAGAGCCTGCCAGACCTTGCACAGAGACCACCTCCAACTTGTACCAAAAGTGTTTCTACAAGGTAATCTGCCCAGCAACAGCCTGGTCATCCTACAATAGACACTACGTGCCATGCTGGCCTAGGCTGTGTTCAGGTGTCAAGTATAATGACACTACCTTATTACATAGACAGACAGACAGACAGACAGACAGACAGACAGACAGACAGACAAAGCCTCTCCCATCTTGGAAAAGTGGGAGAGAGGAAACTATAGAAACCTATATTTCCCCCCATATATCCCATTTGTGATCAAAGAGAATCATAATCAGGGACAGGAAATAAAGATGTCCAGGAATCAGAATAGCCTCTGTGAGGTCAGCTAGCAATGTCAACACCACTCCGGGCCATGCAGAACAGAAGGTGACTAGCAGGTGAGAAAGCCACACGCAGTGCTTTCATACAATAGCTCAGGTACACACTGCACAGGACCCTTGAGAAAATGTCTAGATGCCTCTGTGCTACCTTTGTTTACAGTCTTTATGTAGACGATACATAATATACATGTATATGGGGACATATACATATATGGTACTGTTTACTACTGTTAAAAAAAAAAAAAGAATTCAGCTTTCCAATGTCTGGATATTTGAGTGCACACACACAGATCTCTATGAAATCTGTCTATATTCTCCGTTTTCAAAGTGAGCCATGCAGGAGAGAGGGTGGAAATGTTACAGTGAGATGAGCTTATGAAAGAAGCGATCTTAGTCAGGTCTGTTACGGTCTCTTTTGTCTTCCTCAATGCCACTTCCTATGGCTCAATGTACCACACGAGGACAGCCCCGCACCATGCTCAAACTGTCTCTCTTCTGCTTCAGAATGTCCCCACCCATTGTCTTCAGTTCTCCTGAAGACCTCAAAGGCTTCTCTGTGTCTTCCCGGGCCAGTGCCTGTTCTGTAATTACTGATCCTCTGCAAGCAGTCGGACCTGCTTCCTCTGCTGAGCACTCGCCTGGGTTATCTTTGAGCCTGCCTGACATAAGCCCCGAAGTGCTGTGTGTACACATAAAACAGTAACATTTTCATCCCCAAAATCAAATAACGGGGCTTACACAGTGACAGAGTCTTCCTGCTCCCCACTCCAGTTAAAACCAGTTAGAACTCTCTCCTTTTTGCAGGTTTTGAACACTCTGTAATATAAACTTCACTTGCTGATTTTAGTGGTGTGTTCACTAATCAAACCGCACTGAACTGTGGTATAATATGCAAAGCCCTGATCAAAACTAGGGGTCTAACATGGTTTGAAAAGTGCTCACCAAGCATGCACAAAGCACTGGTTCAGTCTCTAGCATCCCCAAAACAGGCCTGTGATGCCAGTACTGAGGAGGCAGAGCCAGGAGATCGGGGGTTCAAGGTCATCCTCGGCTTCCTAACAAGTTGGAAGCCAGCCTGGAATACATGAGACCATTAGTCAGTCAGACAGACAGACAGACAGACAGATAGACAGATTATAGATAGACAGAATACAAAATAGAACTCTTAATTAGTTTTGGGAAAGAATGCTTCCTTAATATAATAAAATTAATGAGAATTGAGAAAATCCTGGGGTTTTTTGTTAATCCAATGTCCCCTTCATATACAATCAGTTCCTCCTATGAATAAAATCATTTTATTCCATAATTCTACTGTCACTTGATAGAATTTGCATTGTGACGATCGTCTTCCTTGGTTTTATCACAAATGAACTGATAACAGGAGTTCCTTGTGGCTCCCAGGAGCAAAGATAGACTGATTTCTTACAATGTGTCCTGGCTACTAAAAAAGAAATCACCTACAACACTAAACCCATATAGGTTAATAGGATACTAAAAGACAGGCAATACTAGATTGGTAACATCTGATATTTGATATAAAATTGATATAAAATATGTGATATATACACACATATGTATGTACACATGCATGCACGCACTTCCCAAATGATTTTAAGTAAGCATAGGGGCTAGCCACAGCTTCTAGCCTCTCCTGTCTGTCACAGCAAGGCCCTAGTTAGCCACTGGGCTAATCCTATCCCTTTTGAGGGGCTTTTCTGGTTACTACCTTCCTCCCCCTGAGACTAACAGGATTAAAACAACACACACCCCCAAATCCCTTTGCCTGAGACTGTATGCATAATGCTCATGTTGAGCTAGAAACCGCCTACAAACTACTGAAATTATCGTGACTGTAGGGTTCAGGGCTGTAATATTTTTAGTCATCAAAGAGAACACTTTCTAAGCAGCATTTCAGTCTGGTGTTTAGTATCTGAAGTAGTTTTAGGACTCTAGGGCGTCCAGACGTTGTCTAGTCATTAAATCTTCGACTACATTGCATTCTCCAACTTGTTTTCTAAGCCTTCCAATCAGCTAGAATGCACTTATCAAATGGGGCTGTGCCAGGAGGCAAACATAGATGCATAATGCCTTTAAAAGTCTTGCCTTTTGTCCAGGAAAGAGAAATTAATGTCTTCAAGGGGTGAGAAGCCATCATCAACCCCCAAAAGCCCAAGTGGGTGTCACTGATGAGAAGTGCAGAGGAACCTGGAAAAAAGAGATGCTATGATCTGCATAAGCCAAGGTGAAGTCGTAAAATGGGAGCAGAATCTTAATGCGTGAGTAAGATTAGGGTGGGAAGGGAAGGACGGGGGCATTACAGCAAGAGGAGCATAAGCCAAAGCATGGACATCTCTCCTGAGGGCTTCTTCATGGAACATGAAATCTTTAGCCTCCAGCTTGAGAATACATGGTTTCATGGTCACTGTGGAAGCCCCTGAGCCCTAAATGCATCTTTGCTAAGAGGCTATGTGGAGACCCATTCCTGGAATAGTGATGAGCAGCCTCCCCGTTTCTCCAGTACATTTTGAAGAAAAGAAATAAGCAAATGTCAGATTCAAATAGATGGCTCAAGAAAGATAATTTTAGTTGACTATTTGGAACTGGACGCCTGTCTGGGCACGTACGAGAACACAGATATCAGTTACCTTTGGAGCTGGAGAAGAGCAGGTGTCTAAACAAAGCTACTGCTAGTCAAACTGAATGAAAATGACATTGTACTCCTCCACAACCCTGGGGATTAGTGTGCATGCGGCAGCCCAAGATCACCTTCTCTCCAAATGGCTTTTGAGGACATCTGTACCTAATTAATTGTCACAGTGGATGGCTACATCTAAGGCTGACATTTTGTACCCAGATCAGGGAACTGTGAGAATATAACACACCAAAGAACAGACAATATTCTTTTTGTTAGAAAGATAAATGTTCCAAGGTAAAAGATTGTAAGTCAGCAAAGACATAAGGAACATAAAATGCACAACCTATTCAGATGAGAAAGACATGCTTCAAGAAGCTATAATGCAAAGTGAATTTTTTTAAAAATGGGTTGAGCTGAAGACACACTTTGGCAGGGCATATAGAAGTCAAGCTGGCACTGGCTGGGAAATTCTTCCCCTGGTGGCTAGCTTTCATAGTGCAGGCTAGTGATACTGTTGGAACATGGCGACAAGAATGACACATGATGAACAATACCTTGGGGAACTGTGAGAAGAGCACCAGGGGAGGAAAAGAAAGTCAGAGTGTTTTTACGTCAAGTGCATTTTGTTCCCTGGATTGTTCTTGGACTGGATTTTTGTGCCTCCTTCAACAAATATTTGCATTCAATTTACAAGACATGTTTGTTCTTGTTAAGTGTCAGAACATCGCCAGAACCCAATCTGGTGACAGGATATGCTGAGTGTTGTCACTGGTGTACCCTGAACTTGGGTGTGGCCCTCTGCCTTGCTTTTGTGCTTTCCCAGATATCATCTGTAATACACGCAGGCAATTGTGTTCAAGTCGGTCTGTCCTGAGAAAGTTCTGGAAAAGGGCTGCCCTGTTAACATTTAGTGTCTGTGGTGTTTATCCACATGTTCTTCTAATCACAATTTTTCTAAACTCAAACAACCAGACTTGGGTCACTGCTTTCTTTGTTACAGTCGTTCATAAAAACACACTGAAACTGAAGTAAGGTTGTCTACAGCATTAGACCGCAGCCCACCCAATTCTTTAAGGTCCTCAAATCCCAGGTCTCAAGGACAGATTTGCATAGGTTGGTGAAAGTTGACAGATACAATACTAACGTGCCAGGCAAAGTTTGCCTATGGATGCAGTAGTGTTATGACAGTAACCAAATACTTTTTGGTTAATTTGAGGCCTGCTGTATAAGACAGAACCCATGTCTGCTACTGTAAACTTGATCGGAAGCTCATAAACATGGAGATCATAGGCCCTAGAAGGGAACCTTCTGTTGTTTAATAAGTAGACATCTTATTAAACCACCTTCTAAATAATTATGTTTCTAGTCAAGATTTGTGCTACCTTGGTCAAAG
The DNA here is from genome assembly GCA_030556225.1 of Cricetiscus sungorus. Lineage (NCBI taxonomy): Eukaryota > Metazoa > Chordata > Mammalia > Rodentia > Cricetidae > Cricetiscus > Cricetiscus sungorus. Next base: position 39,600,592 of record JANBXA010000141.1, on the reverse strand, counting down.
AAGCCTCTTTTTGCAGGAGATAGAGGCTAAAACAGACTCTCATAATTAGTCGAAGTACTGTTGAGGGCACACCCAAAGTGAGCTATCTATAGTAATCTACCCAAGGATCAGGGAACATCACAGAAGGAAGAGAAGAAAGAATGTAATGAGAATGTAATGAGAATGTAATGAGGAGTAATTCTATAATGCAAAGTGAATTTTTTTAAAAATGGGTTGAGCTGAAGACACACTTTGGCAGGGCATATAGAAGTCAAGCTGGCACTGGCTGGGAAATTCTTCCCCTGGTGGCTAGCTTTCATAGTGCAGGCTAGTGATACTGTTGGAACATGGCGACAAGAATGACACATGATGAACAATACCTTGGGGAACTGTGAGAAGAGCACCAGGGGAGGAAAAGAAAGTCAGAGTGTTTTTACGTCAATGAGGAGAATTGAGGAAAATGAGGAGAATTACTACTAAAGAGTGTTTGTAGCTAAAGAGCTATCTATAGTAATCTACCCAAGGATCAGGGAACATCACAGAAGGAAGAGAAGAAAGAATGTAAGAACTGGAGAATGAGGAGAATTACTACTAAAGAGTGTTTGTAGACATAGCATGGTCATTACACTACGAACTCACAGCAGCTGTAGATACCTACATAAAATCAAAATCAGTCATCATTCAAGAGTGGATGGGGAAGGGGCTCATGAGGCTCCACTACAGCTTGGAAGCCCATAGCTGTTGGGAGGGATCGTTTTTTCCTTCCATGGAGTGCCCCTCATAGGTTACCTATGGCCATGAAGGCAGCATTAATGGACTCGGGGAATTATGAAGAAGAAGAAGAACATGGAGAAAAAGGAAGAGGAGGAGGAAAAGGAGGAGGAAGAAGGGATGCCAGCATGAAGTTGGGAAGGGAACATTCTGAGGGTCTCTGGGATAGTAGAAGGGTGGAATTGGAATGAATATAATAAACTGGCACTGTGCACATACATAAAATTGTCAAGGAACAAATAAATTTTAAAAATAGAGGGCTAGAGAGATGGCTCAGAGGTTAAGAGCTGCTCTTCCAGAGGACCCTGGTTCAATTCCCAGTACCCACATGGCAGATCACAACTGTCTGTAACTCCAGTTCCAGGGGATCTGACACCCTCACATAGGCATACTTGTAAACAAAAACCAGTGTACTGTGTGTGTGTGTGTGTGTGTGTGTGTGTGTGTGTGTGTGTGTGTATGTATGTATGTACATAAAGGAAGCATCTAAGAAAAAAGCTGAAGGCCAATCCCTAGCACTAGAGGGGAAAGTAGTTGGTGAGAGCTGAACTAAGGTTAGACCTTGTCACCTTTCGATAAATAGTAAGGAGCTAATCAAAATTGTGAGTTACTTTGAGGTGTGCTACTAGAGATATGAATGCTAAATTAAATGTTTTTATTTTAAACTGGTTAAAATCAAAAGTCTCCATGTTCCTGGCATACTACGATAAGAACTGTACGGTAAGGGAGATCAATTCAGTGTGTGACCCACAGCGAATAAAGCAGAAGAATGTCCCCCATTGCCCCTTAGGACTGCGAGTGTATGCTATCCTTCACAGAGTTTACACACAACCCACACTGTGACAGTTAAAGCTATGTCTCAAGTTTTAATTTCTGTGTCTAAGAGATCCATAAAACAAAAATGCCTCTGATCTGCAAGCCCCTTGCCCAAGGACAGATACTTCCTGAGATGCTGGAGGTCATTGTTCATACAAGATAGCAAGCTACCCATTTCCACTTCCCTAAACAAGTTTGGTTGACCTAACTCTACCAGAGGTATTGATTTCATGTAGGTGGGAGGTATGAGGGAAGGAAATATGCCAGGATATATGCTTGCCCCTGACTGGATGTAGGTGGGAGGTACATAAGCAGGAAGTACGTCAAAATATGTTTGCCCCTGATTGGACCTGATGGCAAATATGGCGGCCTTATGGATGTGCCTTTATAGCCTCAGCAAAATGTGACTCATAGCCATTTTTAAGGAACTCAGCAATGGACCTGGCTGGAGTCTATCATCCTGGCCAGCATTTAATTAAAGCTTGCTTCAAATTTGTCTCAAAATTGTGGTAGTGGTCTTGTCTCACCCAGTGAGGTTAACAAAATCTCCTCCCTCTTATTTCTGATAAGAGACTGCAGGGTGGCTCTGGGGTAACATGTAACCATGGTAACATGTAACCATACACTGCAAGGCTTGCACAGAAGGGTTAGGACACATCTCTTACTGTAAATGGGGTTTCTGATGAGATGCTTAGACGATTACAGGTTTATGGTTGAAAGGGGAGAGAGGTCGTATGCACTTAGCCCTAAGCTTAGCTCACTACTGTTTAACATTCTTTGAAAATATCTCTCCATAAAAGAATGTCACCTCTGTGCCAGCAACCTTCACAGCACTTGTCAGCAACTGTGCTAGCATTCTTGATCCCCAGCAGGGGAGGGGCTTCAAAAGGCTCTGGAGTCAGGGGTCCCTATCCTTCCTGTCTCCGAGAATTTTCTCCGCCTTTCCATCCTGCCTTGTTACCATGAATGGGAATGATTTTGGTTAATTGTGCCTTCCACATTTCCCTGATTCCCGGTGAGTGTAAAGTCCACATCTGCACAAGACCCTTGGCCAGCATCTCAAGCGAAGGGCTTCCTTCCCCAAGCCAGTTCATTCCCAACAGACAGTGTCTTCTGCTAATCTTGTCCAAAATAGACAACACCTGGTGGCTACACTTCATTAAAGCAACGCCCCCTCACCCTGAGGCTGGAAGACTCTGGCTACACAGTATTGTGGCTCTCTACACTCACTTCCAGGAAACCAGTTTCTTCGTGGCAGGAGTCCAAGAACTAATCCATTCTTTCGATGGTCTGGAGGGACAGTCCCCGGGATCAAATGACCCTTCTCTCTGAAATTCCCTTACAGAGCCATGCCAGAGCCAGGTTCACAAGATAGGCCCCCAAGGAAATGGGTCAGCCCACGTGCAAGCTCTGGGAATGAAAACGTGGCCTTGGGCTCAACCACTGGGGAGAACTTTGAGTTGTGCTAAATATACCAGCCAAGCTGAAAGACGGCCAGTGCTGGGGCCCCGGCTCTGTGACTAACACAGAGAACTCTAGGAGGCTTGATTGCCACAGGTGGGCCACAGGGTTCTTTTAACTCCCTTCTGAAAATAAATGATTAATGAGTCTAACTCCTGGTGTTGATTGTGCAGTCATTTTAAAATTCAGGCTGAAAAAAGGTAGCGGGGGGCGGGGAGAGAAAGTTATTTGTAGGAAGTTGAAGCGCCTTCCATGAGTTGCTCAGGGGTGATTTTGCAAACTGATTTTCTTTCTGTGAAGATTGCTTACCAGGGCCCGTTTAATTTTTTTCTTTGCAATAGTCACTGTGTTTCACAAAGCCGAGAGCAAAGGATCTGCCTTGCTGTGTTTCTCATTCACCCTGGGTGTGGAGTGGGATGGGCGTCCTCTGTCTCCTGGAGGTGCCTGTACCATTTGGGGGAAGACAATCCAGCCCAAAAGCAAGAAGGGCCCTGTTACCAGCCTCAGGAAGCCCCATCAGAGAAAGCCCAGCATGGTGGAACCCTCCCCAAGCAGATCCCAGGATGCTCAGATGAGGGAGTGGTTCAAATAGCTAACAAAGGGCATAGCAAGTGACCGCCACAAAGGAACCTTAGCATTTAAATAATGATGTTGAAAATTCAGGTGATAGCAGTTACCCTCACTATATATGAAATGCTTTGGCCAAACAATTTGATATAGACTGTCAGATATTGGTTACTAGGGACAGGGTACTGTTAGTTTCCTAAAAGTCAGTAGATGGGCCAGGTGGCTCAGGCCTATAAATCCTAGCTACTCGGGAAGTTGGGGCAGGGGCATAGCTACTTTGGGCTACAGAGTGTGTTCAAGACCAGCCTGGGCGGCTTAGTGAAGCCCTGTCTCAACATTTAAAAAAATAAAGAGGGCTGAGGGTGTAGGTCGTTGGTACTTGCCAAGCATTCAGGGGACACTGGATTAAACCTGTAGCACCACCCAGAGGAGAGGGAGACAAGGCACAGAGAAGGACTCACCTTATTGACTACCAGAAATATGGAGGGGTAACTCTATTCTTAACCGACACTCTAAATAGATCCAAATTTTCATGTTTGGCTCTCAATTTAAACCCGAATGCATCTTCACCGCAGGTGAGGGAATCCAGGGGACTCTGTTGTTGTCACTGGAGCCCAGCTCTGACCTCTATTTGTGTTCGTCTGTGGTCCTCCACTCCATATTCTCCTCAAAGGCAGCAGCCATATGTGTCCCTTTCACTACTGTGTAGGGGACATAAGTCTCCTCCAACTTCCTCCACCAAGATAGACAAGACATTGACAGAAGAAGGAAATAAGCTATTCACTTCTTTTATACACACACAGGACCCGTCATGACAAAGATGTTGCCAAAAGAAGCAGTTAGCACCAAAGGCATATGCAGTCGGTTTGACAAGGGTGGTAAATTACCCAGTGTGTCCAGACAAAGGTTCTCGGGCAAAGGCAGCCAACTGTGGGTTCCTTCAACAATGGCTAGAATACAGATTTCTCTTGGCTTCAACTCCCCCATTGTGAGTTCTTAGCACATTTATAAAAGAGTTTAGGAGCTGACTCAGAAGGAAGCACGGGGATCATTTTGTTTGAGTTTGAGAGAAAAACCAAAGGGCAGGCGAGCTATAAATTTAGGCAGCTGCCATGAGGAGGGAGAAGACAGAAGCCTTTGAAGTTGGCCATGGAGCTCAGCAAGCAGGTGTAGAGAGGGCGGGTCTTCAGAGACACAGTGAGAAAGCAGAGAAACATCCTTAGGCTTTGAGCTAGTATCCAAAAAGAGAAAGGAAGAAAAAAGAAAGAGAGGCTTAGTTCTGGGTACCCAGGGCAGCTCATTCCAGACTCTTGTGTCCCTAAACAAAGAATTGCACCAGAAATAGAAACTGCATTAAGGGAAAACCTCCAGTGACTAGGAGCAGGCTAGTCAGCTGAGGAGAAAACCCCGGAACCCTGCGCGCAGGATGGTTACCTTTTACAGGGCCTTTACGTAGCATCTGGGTATCACAGTTCTGCTGATGGCCTGTTAGCAAAATGAAGCCCAGGTGGGGAGGCTTCCAGTCCTTATCCGCCTCTGCTAGACTGATCTTGGCACGGCTTCTGCAGACCTTACAGTCCTGCAATGCCGGCTCTGGTTTTAAGACCATCTCTCTCCTTGTGCTCCAAGAAGGGGCCTTGCATATGCTCTTAGGAAGACCAAGCAGGGCTAGGCAGCCCCTCTCCAATTTGCTGTTTGTCAAGAGCCCTCAACTGAAAACGATCAATATCCCAGAGTGGCACGTGGAGGCAGTGTGTCAATCTACATCACCCAGTGGAGGCAGTGTGTCAACCTACATCACCCAGTGGAGGCAGTGTGTCTAACCTACATCACCCAGTGGAGGCAGTATGTCAACCTACATCACCCAGTGGAGGCAGTGTGTCAACCTACATCACCCAGTGGAGGCAGTGTGTCAACCTACATCACCCAGTGGAGGCAGTGTGTCTAACCTACATCACCCAGTGGAGGCAGTATGTCAACCTACATCACCCAGTGGAGGCAGTGTGTCAACCTACATCACCCTGCCGGAGTGGCACGTGGAGGCAGTATGTCTAACCTACATCACCCAGTTTAGCAGTAGCACCTATTGGGGAGCTGTGGAACTCACTCGGAACTCTCAAGTTGCTAAGAGATTTCCCATAAAGCCTCCGAATTGAGTTTTCCAATTTGAAAAAAAAAAAAATAAAATAAAAACAGCAGATCTGACTCAAGAAATCCATCCCACTCTAGGCTCAGTCCACTCTCCGCCATTAAATTCCTATAGATGTAAGAGTATGACCCTCCAACAGCTTCATGTCCACTCTTTTCCTCCAATTTTGCTATAATTCAGGTCTGTTCCTTCATGTTTTCCTCCCAAAACTCTTTTTAAATGGGCGAGCTCTGAGTCTTTCAGGTCTTCCGAGGCCAGGTGGTAGTCTTGTGTGTCCTGCAGTTTGTTTTATTTGCTTTGGAGATCCTAGTCATAACCACTGTTTGGGTGGTCACTCTCCAGAGGAAAATGAAGAGCTGCGTTCCAGGCAAGAATCAGGCAGCCCAGAGCTGTGGATCTAGGCTCAGCTGCAGCCACTGATGGGTGCCACAAGAAGACAGTCTTCGCTTCAGATGCTATGAACCAAAGATCCCAGTTTGCTTGTTGTGTTGGTGGTGGTGTTTTTTGTTTTTCTTTTCTTTCCTTGTTTTTTTTTTTTCCTTTTTCTTTTTTTTCCTTTTTCTTTTTTTTTTTTTTTCTGTTGACTGAGGCTGACTGATTTGAGTGTAACTGTGGAGAGTCTGGAATGTTGCAAGTCCAGAACCAAAATATCTTGTGCCATCTCTAGCCCTTTTAACAGCCATACATTATTCTCCTCTGTACCTTAACCTGGGGGCTTTGTGGCCAGTAGGCAAATCATTTGGATGTACAAACAGCCTTGGTTTCTCATCGGAGTGTATTAACTTGGCAGGCACCAACCCAAAAGCTATGAGTGTCACCCATCAAAGGCCTACAGCAGATGTCTCTCTGTTTCCCCCAACGATTCAAAAAGTGTATTGATTTACAACTTTCTTTGATCTGTTACTTTAAACCCTGAAGGAAACTACTTCCATGATGGGACATGGATTTGGAGGTAAGCTATTTCCGTGCTTCCGAGTTCCTGGGTCTTGGTCACTCATATTTAGCTCCAGAATAAACTTTCTCTTATCCCCTTGAAAGCTGTGCTTTTTCTCTCACAGTCTTTGAAGACTGACAAAGGAAAGCAGAGGTGAGGATGAAAACTCTCCTTGCTGCTGCTCTAAACTGGTTAGAGTCACTAAAGGGGCTCCCCCACGGGTTCCCCCATCTCAATCTCTGAAAATGGTCCAACCCTTGCCTTCAATGATGAAAAGGTTGTCTCCCCTAATGTCACTTCTGTGGTGATGGGTGGTGGGGGCTCACAGCTGGTCAGGGAGCTCTGCTAAGGAGCTTCATAGCAGGGATTCCGCTTATACATGCTGTTGCTGACAAGGATGAAATAAGCTCCTGCCATCCACTGAGCATCCTTAGGAGTGTACTCTCTTCTACCGCCCTTTCCTCAACACAGAGTCTACAGTGTACCATGAGCTAGCTGCCCTGCAGCCTCTGGAATGAAGAACTGTCTTTTTCCCAGGTATCTGTGCTTTGCCTTCCTTTGCAACTGTAGGGACTGTGAAGGGCATCACGGGGGGGGGGGGGGGGCTTGCTTCAGATGAAGAGCTCACACACACGCCCAGGCCTCACTTCAGACCCATTCAACTGGAATCCGAACAACATCCCTGGTGAAGTGTGCAAACATTCAAGTTTAGGATGCTGAGACCACAGCCTGGGGTAGTTATTCATCTTTGCTTTGCATGCTGGGAAGATGATGTGTCTTTTGTGCACATGGAGAGAGGACGTGAGAATCTGGGAACCACCACCCACTTCTCTTCTTTAGTAACTGCATTGCACCCAGGACACATTAGTCTGTCAGTCCCTGGGAAGTCAGTATAGCGTTTGCTCCCAAGGTTGCTGGATCCCACGCATCCATCTGCCAGGTGGGCATCCCCAGGCTTGTATGTGTCCAGAAGTTTCCAGAGGGTTTCTCACCATCACTTGGGTCTCTGCCTGCTGCTGTGCTACCCAGGGTTCTAGCTCTTGTTCTGTTCTTGAGGGAGAAAGGCCCTCTCTGGTGGCAGGAGGCCTTGCTGGTAGAAAACACGTGGGCACTTTCCATGGGAACCAGCAGACCTGGCTGCTAACATCCCCCCTGCATGAGCTGCAGCCAGGATGCACAGAGGCAAGAGACCACAAGACTGCTCTGCTGCCACCATCAGCAGGAAAAGTTGTCTCTGTCTTTCTGAAAATTTTCCTTTCTCAATGAAAAAAAAAAAAGGAAAAGGAAAAGGAAATAAAAAGAAAAGGGCGTGACTGCTGACTGCTCCTAGGTATAGTGGAGAAGAAAGTTTGCTGCAGATAAAAAAAACTGGGAGAGCATAGCCAGAGGCAGGGACATTCAGAGTAGACGCGGCTCTGAGCCATATGGGGGGAAGGGAAAGAAGTGGGGAGAGAGAGGGACAGAGACAGAGACAGAGACAGAGAGGCAGAGACAGAGACAGAGAGGCAGAGACAGAGAAGCAGAGACAGAGACAGAGAGACAGAGACTCAGAGAGACAGAGACACAGACAGAGACAGAGAGGCAGAGACAGAGACAGAGAGACAGAAACAGAGAGGCAGAGAGACAGAGACACAGACAGAGACAGAGAGGCAGAGACAGAGACAGAAAGTCAGAGAGACAGAGACAGAGAGAGAGATAGAGACAGAGAGAGACACAGACAGAGACAGAGAGGCAGAGGCAGAAACAGAGACAGAGAGAATGAAAGGGATGACAGAAGAACTTTTGTGTTTAGGAATGTGATGGACACCACGGCCTTAAAGCTGGTTAGGTCCTTGGGCACTGTGACTTGACACAAGCTCACAGTATAAATCCTCTCTCCAGGAACCACAAATCCATCACCACACCATCTCTGACCTTGGCTGGAGGCTCTCCATCTTTGCAGAATATGAGACACTCTTGGGGTGGCTGTGAGAAATGGAGATTCCAGGGCCTCCGGGGGATTTTTTAGGCACGGGTCTTAGCCTTTGGCTCTCATTTCCAATGTGCTAACTCCAAATTGCCCCCTCCCAGGCTCTTATAAACACACACTTCCTGTTCCTCCGAAGCCTTCTGATCCCTGGTCCCTTTCCGGGCCAAGTCCAGTGTGTCTGCTTTCACCCACCATGCCTCTGTCCCCCATCCCACCGTCCTCTGCTTCCCCCCCCCCTTTACAATACTTTCTCTGGAAACATCTCCTAGTTCTCATAATCCTGGACTTTCCCTGTTCCACATCCCCGTAGCCAAATCATTTTCCCTGTAGGAACTACTGCAAGCTCTTTCCATTGTAATTCTGAGGACCTAACGCTGTTCTTACCATTAAATGACAGGATACTACTCTGGCAGCTTTATAGATACATTCAGGTTTTATTTTAAGTAAGTGAAAAGGATGAAATACTAAGAAAATCTATAATTTACTAAATAGGCTAAGAGGAAAAAAAAAGCTAAAAACCTTAAGTCCTAAAAGTATAGTGCATTTGTGGGGGAAAACACATCTTGGGAATAAAATGGAAGCTTTCCATTCCAATCACTTTGTGCTCATTTGAATCCTTTCGGTAGCGATCTCTAAGTTTTAGAAGTTGGGGATATAGCTCGGTTGGCAACGTGTTTGCCAGGCACAAAGCCCGAGTTTTTGTGAAGTGGGTCCTGTAATCCCAGCCAGTTGGGGGCCGAAGATCAAAGGCAGGCTGAGAAACCTGGTTCTGTCTTGACAATTAAAAAACAAGCAAGCAAGCAGGGCGGTAGAGGCTCATTCCTTTTATCTCAGCGCTCAGTAGGCAGAGGCAGGTGGGTCTCTGAGTCTGAGGCCAGCCTGGTCTACAGAGTGAGTTCCAGGACAGCAAAGATTCCCTGACTCATAAAACAAAAAACTACATAGCATTTCATGTAAAGTGGAATTAAGACTTAAACCATGTAAAACTTGAAAAGATAGGTTGCACCTTATGGGTAAATCTTTTTATAAGTGTAGTTTAGTATCTCCCATGAAAGTGGTAATACCATGAGATAAAATCCTTAGATCCCATGGCGTTACCGATAATGCAAACTGGGGATCATGAAGCAACGCTGGAGCTGAACTCTGAAAACAGTCCCAGCCCGGCACAGCATGACTGCCACCTAGTGGCGAGATATCCTCAGCACAGGGGCCCTTGCAGCCCTTGTGGAAGACTGGGTATCTTGCTCATGCACAAACTAAGGTCACCGCTGGGTGGCGAGAGCGGTTCTATTTTCTGCATTGCCAACTCTCGTAGCTTCCAGGGTGATGTAAGAAAGTTGTACAAGGACCTTCAGTGAGTGGAAGTAGTACTCCCAAAAGCACATTGCCAAAGCCTGTCTTTCCTGTTGACTTCATTTTAGCTCAGTAAATAAATAGCTTGTAATTTTAGAAACGGCCAGCAGTATTGTTTGCTGGAATTTGAACCCCTGGAGTCAGTAAGGAAAGAGCAATGGTCTAAGGCAAGAGACAACATTCAAACCCATCCAGCAGATGGCCTCCTGATTGCTGGAATGCTGTAGGGAGCATTCCAGCAGAGCCAGAGTATCTCCACATTCCCATGCTTCCATATCTTCCATGAGGCACTCCAGAAGTTTCAAGACCCTGCCCACATTTCTTTTTCTCATTACTTTTTTTATTTTTTGAGAATTTAATATAGTTACATTATTTTTTTTTCCCTTTTCTTCCCTCCAGCTCTTCCCACTTGCTCACCCCTTGCTTGCTTTTAAATTCATGGCCTCTTTAACTGCTGTTACATGTGTGCATGTACAAGAGTGTGTGTGTGTGTGTGTGTGTGTGTGTGTGTGTGTGTGTGTGTGTGTGTGCGCGCGTGCACATGTGTGTTCATATATAATATATATATATATATATATATATATATAGCTGCTAAGTCAGTATAATTTTACTTGTATCTGTGTTTCCAGGGCTAACTATTTGATTTTGAATAACTTATTGGTGTGTATTTACTTCCCTGGGGATGTCTGTTTCTCCTGCTCTCAGTGGTCCTGTGTTAGGGGTGATGCTTCATAAGCTCTCTCCCTTCCCGGGTACCACATCTATTGGTGTTGTCTTTGTTCGGGTCATGTCTAGGCAGCCATGTTGGTGAGTCTTCTGGGGTTAGTTTCTCTGACATTTCTAGGAGATGACCTCACAGCAAAGTTCCGGTTTCTCTGGCTCTTCCAAACATTCTGCCCCTACTCCGCTGTGACGTCGGAGCCTGCAGGAGTTGTGTTGGAGACGAACCTTTGCGATTTAGCGTCACCACTAGGCATTTTGGTCAGCTGTGCTTTGCTGCTGCAGTCTGTTGCAACGAGGGGTTTCTTAGATGAGGTGTGAGGTGTCGGTCGGTATAAGGACAAATATTCAGAACGTAGTCAGGGTTTATGTTACTTTGGTTCCCTTCCAAGAACCAAGACTTCATTAGTGCAGGTAGTTGGGTGGCAAGGTTTCCAGTACCAGGCATGGTTTCCCTCTTGTTCACTGAGCTCCCAGTCATTTCTGAACTCCAACCCCAAAGTGTTCAGACATCTTGGCTGAGCTGACTCCTCACTCTTGTCACCATTAGTAATTTTAAAGTTGACCCATATTCATGTTTAGGTTATGCAGATGCCTTTAGGAAGCCAAACCTCTCACAGATACCACAGCTGGCCAGTTAGTTGCTCTGCTTGTTTTCTGAGCATTGTCCCTGACATCTACTAATCAATAGACGAGGGCCAGCGAAGGAGACAAAGTCATAGAAGGATAAGGCCCATGGCACACAACCGAGTTCAGCTGACTGGCTTTCACTGTGTGGAGTCAGCGGCTGCGTGTGCTGCCTAAATACACTAACTGGAAAGTTGGAGTTTCATTTCAGCCCATGCTTTCACTGTTCAGAAATCAGTGCCGAGATGCTTAAGGGAGATCTTTCCACGCAGATGGTGTCTCGCTTCATCAGCACCAACTGCACCTGTCACACTAACCCTCAAATGCAGATGTTAGCATATTTCGGGACACCGTGTCTTAGAGTGGTAAATGAAGGGGTGCAGAGAAGGCTTGGCAGGAGCCTAATGATCCGTGTTGGAAAACCACTCAGTGGTGCCCGGATACTCAGGAGCACAGACAACGCAGAGCTCTTCTTGCCCTGGGACCACATGGGCCTCCTGATTGCTGGAATGCTGTGGGATCAGTGCTGTCCAAAGTCAGGTGGTTCTCCTGTGATAGGAGGTTAAACACTAAACACGGACGGTCCTCACCATCGACACAAAGCCTATATTGTGCACGGATGTGAAGGAGCATAAGTAACTCTGCATATTTGTTCTTTATAAGTCACAAGAAACAAAATTTGCCCTCAATATTTTCTCTGCCTAACCAATAGATCAAGAAAAAAGGAAGTGTGTTTCATCTCAGCATAGTAGCAAACTATTGGGACAGAGTTATACAAGGTATACTTCATCAGAAGGGAAGTATAGTCACCAGGAAATTCACATAATCTATTCAGTAAAGAGTAGAGCTAGAAACCCATTCAAATCTGCAGGGTGGGAGTTACAAGAAAAGGCAAAACTTCTGCGTGCACTTGACAAATGAGAAAGAGTTGGCCTCTCGGTGTAGGGGAAGGACATTCTAAACACAAGGAGAGGCAGACATGAGCATATGAACACTCTTTAGCAGGATTAAAATGAAGCTGATGTTAATTATAACCTGCCATGGAGATGAACCAAGGTGATAATAACTCAAGACATCCTCTCAAAAATACCAGCAGCTGGATCTCCGTGAGTTCGAGGCCAGCCTGGTCTTCAGAGCTAGTTCCAGGATAAGCTCCAAAGCAATATAGAGAAACCCTGTCTCAAAAAAACACAAAACAAAACAACAACAAAATATCTGTGTTATGCTGGAGCCGAGCAAAGTTTGGAGGCATAATGTATGTATTATGTATGTATGTATGTATGTATGTATATGTATATGCTAAAATTGTATTATTTCAAAATTTGTCATGAGTATGTACTGTATGTTGAGCATATTTAAGCCTGCATCATTTCCCACTTTCCCTGACCCACCACTCCCTGCTCTCACTAGTACCCTTGGTTTCCCCCATACAATTTTTTATTTCCTTTCATTTAGAATACATAGACATAATTTATGTGACTATATGAAGTGCAGAAACTACAGGAGAGAAAAAATATGTTTGTCTTTCTGAGACTGACTTAACTCGCTTCACAGAGTTGTCTCCAGCTGCATAGTCTGTCTCCCTCTCCCACAAGTCATGTAATTACATTCTTCCTGTGGCTGAAAACTAATTCTGTTGTATATGCAAATATATTTTCCCCCTCCATCCCTCTGTTGTTGGACATCTATTTTGGCTTCATAACTTCACTGCTGTGAATCCTGCAGCAATATGGAGTCATAGCTCTTTAAATAAAATTAGTTCTTTGAAATTTTCATACACTATGCTCTCATAATATTTCCCGCTCTCCTAAGTCCTTCCAGACTCACCCTACTCTGTATCCTCTTTTTTCTTTCGCCCGTCAAGTCCAATTTGTGTTGTCCATATATACTTGAATGTGTGGTCTTCCTTTGGAATGTTATCTGTTTACCAGGGGTCACACTGTTGAAGAAAACTGGTAAGTCCTGTCCCAGCAGCTGTCTAGAGAGGGACTTTGTGCTCATCTTCCCTCGTCATGTTGGGACTTGAGTCTGTTTGTGCTTGTACAAATTTTATGCAGGCTGTCACACCACTGTGAATTTATATGTGCAGCTGCAGTGAGAAGCTTCTATTAGCAGTGATGGTGATTAACATAGAGACCCACAGCTGCTCTAAATGGAGAGAATAAGTGACTGAAGAAAATTCAGCCATAAATGGGACCTCTGCATCATACCACCTCTTCCCAAGGCTGGGGTAGGGGGATGGGATAAGAGCAGAAGAGCCAGACAAGTTAGATAACAACAGGGAAACTGAGTCTCCCAGACACAATAATAGGGCAACTGTAAACACAGTTCTTCAGCCTCATCCAACTTCTGCTGTGGAGTGATCCTTCTGTACACTGTGTGAATATGTCACTATGATGGTTTAATAAACAAGTCTACTGCCCAATAGCTGAACAGGATAAAGTTAGGCAGGAAAGCCAAACCGAGAATAATGGGATGAGGAAGGGTGGTCAGAAGTCATCAGCCAGATGGAGAATAAATTGGACACACAAAATGGGATAGAGATAAAAAAGCCATGAGCCTTGGGGAAGCATGTGGATTAATAGGAACGGGTTAGGTTGTAAGAGCTAGTCAGTAATAAGCCTGGCTATTGGCTGAGCATTTATAATTTGTATTAAGCCTCTTCATAATTTCTTGGGGCAGGCAGTGGGGACAGGAAAACTTCACCTACAAGCTTCCTGCTCTTAGCCTACTTAGACCATTTATGTTGCATAAGATTGTAGAGTCTCTGTCTCGAGTTGTGATTTAGACATACACGGTGTGACTGATGGACTAAGGAAGCCAGTAAAACTATGTCTGCTTAAAATCGCCCTTGAACTCTGACTCCTGCTCCACCAGATGTGAGGCAGTGAGGAGCCCCAGAAGCATGTCCCCACTGCTGTGGACCTACCTGCTGCCTGCTTTCTCCACCATCATTAACTGTATCCTCTCAAACTGTGAGCCTCGTTACATACTTCGTCCCTCAGGTTGCTTCTTGGTCACAGCAATCAGCATTGCACCAAATAAGGAAAATTGGTATTGAAAACTGTGCCTCGCCTGACCCTTGCCAGCAAGGAGGGACGCGACTCCGGGTAGATCTTCTTCATGCAGTTTTAATCAGGATCCTTGAAACATGTTGCTTCTGGCCCACGAGCGAGAGAGAGCCGGGGGACCCCTGCACAGGCTTAAATACCCTTGAGCTAACCAACCCCAGTGAGCCACGTGGACCCTGCAGATAGGCTACTCTAACGCAGAAGCAGACAGGCTGAACAGACTTAACCAATTAAGGGCTTGTTTACGCCAGAGAGCCCTCACCAGCGGGAAGGTGTAAGGCAGAAGCCAGCGCCACTTTAAGGCATGGCACTTCGCGGCTCTCTACAAAAATGGTAGCAGTAATTATGAGTAAAGCTGAGCACGTGGCTCTTTGAAGATCTCTGGGAATGGTGTTTGCTTGCTTGCTTGTTTTCTGAGAGAATGCAGATGACTGGAGATGAGACCTAAACTGTTGTAAGCTTACAATGGGGCTCTCTGCTGGCTCCAAGAACACAAGAATGCCGACTGAAATCCGGGCAGAAAGGATTAAGCTTGTGAGGTTTTGCGGCAGAAACCGGGAATCTATCAGGAAGTACGCTATTCTAGAAAAGATCTGGCTGACTTCCACTAGAACTGAGAATTTGTGTGAGACCAAATTCAAGAGTAAGCTAATTTGTTTGGTGGGAATGCGAGAAAGCATAATATCCGCATTGTGGCAGTGTTACTACTCTTAGTCAAATTTCTGGTTGAGAGAGAGCAGAAAGATAGGGAAAACTGAGCAGATAGTGTGAAAAGGGGCGCATGTGTAAAGTTATAGAGAAATAGTTAAGTATTGCTATGCACATCCAGCATTCTGTAGGCACCAGCTCTCAATTGTGGCAGATAGTAGCGAACAGTGTGAGATGGGTTGATGAGAGGACAGGGCTAGGGAAGGGAGGATGCCTGAGGACAGTGAGTGACAAGGGGGAGGCTGTTATCAAGGGAGAAGGCAATAGACAGGGAGCGAGGTAAGAAAGGGAAGCCAGGAAGGTTGAGAAAAAGAAAGGAGTTGTCTTAGGTTGTTACTCCCCCCCCCCCATTATGAAAAATGGAAACCCCAGAATGTGCTGCGGTGGGGATGAATGAAGAAGACGGACACTGAACAAGGGCTACACGAAGGGGGAGGCAGGCAATCTGTTGTCCTGACTGTCCTGCTGTCCCCTTCCTCTGCCCGGTGCACACTGGTCCCTCCCTGCTGCGCAAAATTCTCTGTTCAAAGGAACTGTAGCTGCTCGTGCATGCTCAGTTCTGTGTGTGCTGTCAGAGCAGATTCTCCACAAGACTGTCTCTGGGCACGGAGGAACTTCCCCGTGGCAACCGGAGGAAGCACGGGCCTCGGGGACCACTGGGAAGCAGAGACGAGAGGAAGATGCCTGAGGAGACATCAGCCTCTGACTACTGCTGCTGTAGAGGATGCACGGTCAGGTCTTCATTCTAGCAGTTTCTTTATGATGCTACATGAAGCAGCCCCCAGTGAACCCTAGCTCATCGTGGAATAATGGAGGTGTATAAGAGTCTAGATGCCACTGCATCTCCAGCGTCCATCACCCCAGTGAAGCCCAGGGAGCACTAATGTGACCCATTGGGTACCTGACAACACAGCTGCTATTCTGTAACACTTTTGCCTTCTCACTGAATCCTTTCTCTTGCTTGTTTGTTTATTTTTGGATTTTGTTCTGAAACAGGGACTCATGTAGGCCAGGCTGGCTCCAAATTCAACATGTGTCTGAGGGTAGCCTTGAACTTGTGATCTTTCTGCCGCTACCTCCTGCGAGCTAGTATTACAGGATTCAATGTGGTGGTGTTGGGGATGGAACCCAGGGCTTTGGGCATCCATGTGACAGCCTCAGTCCCTAGTTCTTCTTCCCTAAGAGAAACAATAGCTGTTGCCCAACCTAACCCTCAAGGGCATAATGGGAAGAACTCCTGAGACAGTACCAAAAACAAGCCAAGGTCAAGTGGGAATGGTTTGTTCTTTGACTCTAATTTTTCATTTTCAAGACCAGGTTTCTCTGTGTAACCCTGTCTGTCCTGGAACTCTCTGTGTAGACCAGGCTGGCCTTGAGCTCACAGAGTGCTGAATTAAAGGCATGACCCACTACTACTTGGCTCTCTCTCTCTCTCTGTCTCTGTCTCTGTCTCTCTCTCTCTCTCTCTCTCCCTCTCCCTCTCCCTCTCCCTCTCTCTCTCTCTCTCTCTCTCTCTCTCTCTCTCTCTCTCTCTCTCTCTCTCTCCCCCCCTCTAATTTTTTTTTTCGGGACAGGGTTTCTCTATGTATTTTTGTAGACCAGGCTGTCCTTGAACTCACAGAGATACACCTGCCTCTGCTTCCCAAGAGCTGGGGTTAAAGGCCGCTGCCATCACCACCCGCCTTTACTCTAATTGTTTAACCAATCAAAAGATGTAGATGTTTCCTTGGTGTTCCTTGTGCTGGTGTATGAGATTAGTGTGCACATGCACCCTCCTCTAGAAACTGCAGGCAAACAGGACTAGGGAGAATCTACAATTTGGCCTCATACAAAGAGTTTGAATAGTCCAATCCTGGGTGGGTGGTCTTTCTGTTTGCTTTGGCAAAAACTGACCTAGTGATGCATTGTGGGTATCAGGTGTCTGGAGGTGTTGCGAGAGTTTACTTACTTCCTGACTGACAGAACAGCCCTGCCTATGCTTCAGGCCTAGGGTGGCAGTGTCAGGGGGAGGAGTAACCAAGTTTCACTTCCTAGCTTGTCAGAGCCTCAGTCCCAGGAGGCTCCTATCTTAGTGAGGAGCTGTGTCCAGCGCTGGAGCCCATCTCTCCCTACAGCACCGGGCGGGGAGTCTACAATCAGCAGTGAAGGAACGAATGGGCAGAGCAGAACTTGTCGGAGGGAACATGAGTACCCAGGATCCCTCAGAACTGTGGGGGCGATCGGATGGAGGAGCAGAGCTGCTCCAGGACTTGGGGTAAGAGCGCCTTCTCAGGGAGTCTAACTTGCTACTACTCCCACCAGTGAGTATTTTCTGTAAGTCTCCTCTCTCCCTGTGCCACGCTGATCCTCTACCTGACCATTCTATTGCTGTGTGTGTGGGGGGGGCGTGATTCATTGTATGTATAAGTTTTTTTTTCCAAATGTGAAAACAGATTGAGAGAATGGGACAAGAACCCACCGTTGGGCGGGCATCCTTTAGCAATTGGGGCTGAAGTGGGATACGCGAGTGGGAAGGAAATGCCTGGCTTCGTTTTCAGTGTGCTGGTTTATTATTAACGTGGGCTTGAAGAGTTCTGAGCGCTGCCTCTTGGCAGTAAGTGGGTCAACTGCTTCCACAAACAGAAAGGCTAGGCTGCTGCAAGTAAAAGGGAGTTTTTCTTTTCAAAAGAAAAGGAACGAGGAAGTTGGTGCCACAATCTGGTTGATATGGTTCTTTCTTCTGACATGGCACTTTCGAGCTCTTGCCTAGATGTGTGTGTGTAAAGGTAACAATAAGACAGCCACGGTCCTGGGACAAGGCAGCAACAGTTCTGATTTAGATGGGTAGGTAAGGTTAGGTTAGGTGAGATCATCGGAACACTTCAGAAGGGAACCAGATGACTGCTCATCGGGACATTTAGTCAAGAAGAAGGGGCTACTCAGAGAGGAAGGGGACTTTCTTGGAGACCAAGCCTTGCACCCACATTGTTTCCTAAAAGGGGGGGGGGAGGCTGGGCTTGCCATCTGCATAAGTAGCTGCAATCCCTCATTACCTACTGATGTCTTGCAAAGGATGAAAGCGAGCACCAAAGGGTTTTAAACCCGTCCTTATCAGTCAAATCATCGAAATAAAGCTGCAAAGACTGCCAGAGGCTCATCCTCTTCTCAAGATGGCTTCAAATCTCTGTTTACACTGAAGAGATTGTATCTTCTTGTGTTGTTCTACTGTGGAAATCCCTCACCCCACTCAGCTGGCTCAGAGGGGGAAGGTGCTTGTGGCCAAGCCTGACAACTTGAGTTCCCCGACCACCACCATCCCAGAACCCATGTGGTAGAGAGATCGAAGTCCACAGAGTTGTCCTCTGACCTCCACATGAGTGATGTGACAGGCAGGTACACACACACACACACACACACACACACACACACACACACACACACACAAACACACACACACGTATGCCTATAATAATAATGAATTAATAAAAATTCTAAAAATAGCTCTCAATAATCCTTTACATTTAAAGCCAAGGTCTCAGCTGAGACCTGCACCCTCATTTGGCAAACCACACTTGACAGCTAGAATTTTCAATAAAGGAAACTCCTTAAAAGGCCATCAGTCCCAGAATCTCCTTGTGACTCTTCAAATCTCAAATGGGAGAGATAAGGGCTCCCCTGAGAGCATCCAAACCGGGATTAGAGGCTAGCAAAGCAGCTGCGGCCTTACTGCCCAGCTCCTGAGGCTTTGTAAGAGACCCCAAAGGAGAAGTCAGACCCAGGAAATATTCAACTCTGTCTCTTTAATTAAACAAATCCTGAGAGCAGGATCTATGCTTCAGAGCTCTGAACCCACACAGAGGACACAAACGAACCTGACCGTGTATCTGTGCCTGGCGTTGATGCAGATCTCGGGACACAATGAAGCCACTGCAGGTGAACCACAGGCTTCCCTCCCTGGGCAAGGAATAGACACCTG
This sequence comes from Cricetiscus sungorus, assembly GCA_030556225.1. Classification (NCBI taxonomy): domain Eukaryota; kingdom Metazoa; phylum Chordata; class Mammalia; order Rodentia; family Cricetidae; genus Cricetiscus; species Cricetiscus sungorus. The sequence continues at coordinate 39,581,512 of JANBXA010000141.1, read as the reverse complement.
GTACTTAGTCCCCAGGCTGCAAAGAAAGTGATGTGTTTGGGTCCAGACTGCTCAACTTCAGAAGACCTGGACATTTGCTTGAATGTCAGAGTTTGGTTTCAAGAGCAAAGTAAACTTCAGTTGAAGAAACTGTCCTATATATAGTGTGGGAGTCTCTGCGCACAAGACAAACAAAAGGACGTTTTTATTTGGATTTTTTAAATTCTTGCCTGACACAAAGTTTCATGTAGCTCAGCTTCTAACTCAAGGTAACTGGGGATGACTTGAAGCTTTTGATCCTCCTGACCCCACCTCCCAAGGGCTGAGCTCACAGATGTACAGCACCACACCCCAATTTATGCATGTCTTCCAGTGTTCCTGTGATGCAAACACTCCATCAAATGAGGTACTTCTTTGGTATCTGCTTTGTTTCAATTGTTGGTGTCAAGGCCATGCATGGCACAGAAACAATCCCTCTCTTGGGTGAACATTTGTTTCCTACTTCTATAAGTTTCTAAAACAGGACTGGAATTGAGAAGGAAGGTATACAATGTATATTCTCTGAAGTGTTGTGTTTTTTTTTCCTCCCAAGTGTTAAGCACAGTTTTATCATTTATCTTAATTCTGTTAGGAGTGCCCCCAAATTTTAAAATCACTAATAAGTCCTGGCATTCTGTTTGAGACCTTGTGGCTGATGAATTATCGAGAGTCATTTTACATATAAACCCACCCATTTCAACTTTAAGAGTGCGACTGTCACTGTAGGAAATGTTAGCACGTTTTCACCTCCTTTGAAAAACAGTAAGGAACACAGTTCATTTAAACGTAATCAACGGTCTACGTAGGTGGGGAACAATAAACCTTGATTTCTAGATTTCCTTTATTTCCAGACACTGCCTGTTTGAGCTATTTCTCTACACAGGAGTAAACAAATACACAAAACTGCTGGTGACTTAATCTCCTTCCTATAAAACCGAATCTTTAATCAGCAGGAGCCTGCTCTGGCCCCCAGCACACCAATGACAGGATTTTCATAGGAGATAATGGAGGGATCTTGGCAAGGACCTGTTGCCTCTGGCCGGATTCTGAACATAAACGAAACCCCGGCTTTGAACATTTAATCCACTTGGGTGATGATCTGTACCAAGCCTCCAGAATAACCCAGTTTTTTTAAAGCTCTGTTTTTGAATATATATATATATAATATATATATATATATTTTATATATATATATATTGTGTGTGTGATGTATATATAAAAGATGTCTAGGTATAATGACTTAAATTTTTAAGTTATTTTAGTGGGCTTTTTCAGTCGTTAGATGTTTGGTTTTTTTTTTTTTTTGTTGTTTTGTTTTCTGTGGTGCCAGCGATGAAACTAGGGGCTTTGCATGTTTTATGTAGATGCAAAGAAATAATTTAGTGGAGGCATACACACACCCAAAGGGGTGGGAGATTGACCTTGGTTCTTTGGTCCCCATTTTTCTTCAGGCTCTGGAATATGTAAATACTATGAATTGAACCCAGAACTGCAGTAAATCCATCGCTGGCCCTCCCAGAGCACACAGGACTTAAGCAGAACACCGGCTGCAATGTCTCTAAAGGAGGCTTGGACCTCATCAAGCCACTCTGCTCCGTTAGAGTGCCGGTCCAAAAGCACTTACTTTCCCCTCCCATGCATTAGCAAGAAGAGCAGCAAAGGCAGGAGAAACAAAGCCCTGTTTGTTGTGGAGGTGTGGGAACAGGGCCAGGGAGCCAGGGAGGTGGGGGAAACTCAGCTAGGTCCCCCCACCGCTTTCCAAACCCAGGGGGTGGGTGTGGGTCAGGCCCTGAGAGGCTCAGCACTCCTGCCACCCAGCTACCTCTCCCCATGCCCAGCACCCCAGCCAGTCACAGAGCCCGAGACCGCAGCACCTCAGAACTCTCAGGGCCAGAGGCAGTGTGGGTGGGCCTCGTGGCCAGTTTTCCGGGTCTTAGTTGATAAGGGATTATAACCCGAACACAGACACTCCTACACAGAGCATGTGACAGAGGAGCAGCCAGGTCACACTTCGGGTCCACTAGGACACACAGGCACGGGGGAGGAGGAAGGGTGCAGTGTCCTGCGGGGTCTCTGATGGACAGGTCCCAGGAAAAGCTGCAGACAGGTCTGTGGGAGCTTTTAATTGATAAAAATTGATAAATCAGCGGGAAGGTGATTCAGGAAGGACAGCCCTTGGCATGACAACTTCTGCTGACATATGAAGTGTCTGCGGAGGTTAAAATGGATGTAGATTAAGCTTCCCTACCGAACCTTGCCTGGAAATACAAAAATAGAACCGCCCCCTCATCAATCCCACCGGTAAGAAAACAAAGCGCTGAATACTGTGGCGTTTGCTCTTCCTAAGAGTCCTGGGAATTTGAGCTGCCACTTCCAGGAATGCCCCAACCCCTCTCCTCACCGATTTCATCTTCACTACTCCCTAGCCTCGGGCAAATTACACAAGAGTTAAGACTCAGACCTGGGAGTTAGTGAGTCCAGTCCCAGAAGCCAATGCAGCGAGTGGTCATTTCCAGAGAAACAAGACCAAAGACCCGATTCTTTAAAAATAAGTGTTTGCACACGCCGCTGCGTTCTTCTCAAGGACTGGCATTTTAATGAGGGTAAATGAGTTTGGGAGACTAAGGCAGCACAAAATCAAAGGTTATGACGCAACTTTTAGCTTCTGGAACTAGATGGCCCACCGTGCAGAGACATAGGGAGACTTTATTCTTTTAATGAGAGTTCGTGTGTCCTTAAAAATCTTTGATTTGCAAAGTGGGTAGCGCTCATGAGCTCATGAGCTCCTGCTGAGGCAGGAGGATTGGTGAGTTTGAGGTCAGCCTGAGCTATAAGGTGAGGCCCCTTTACATATAAGGGTTCTCAGAACCTGAGCGATCCAGTCTTTAAAAGGGAAGAAAGGAAGGGAGACAGAACCTTAGTTGTTTCTCACATGTAAGAGAAAGTCAGAGATTGGGAAAAAGAAAAAAGAAAGAAAAAGAAAAAAAAAAACCCATAAGACTACAACAAAAAGGTCAGCTTTTTAGTAAAGGTACAGGTAACAAATAATTTTGGCTTCTCAACTTTACCACAACTACTCATACATGCTACAGCTGCACTAAACATATGTAAGAAAACACACACAGATGACTTGATAGCCCTCAAACAAAACGTTAGCTATGGTCAATGACATGGATTTTATATACAATTGCCACACACACACACACACACACACACACTTTTCCCTAACCATTTCAAACTGTTCAACCATCCTTGGCTCTCAGTCCATACAAATGGTTGGGGGAACTGATTCTTGGCCATCAGTTTGCTGGCCCGGGAAATACATGACAATAAATGCAGCCGGTCCCCATTACAAGGCAGCCACTTTGTGGATTCTCCCTCTGGCTTCCCCAAACACACTTTTTCCAGCTTTACATATAAGGGGTCTCAGAACCTGAGCAATCCAGCTGGCAGAAGCTCCAGAATGGCATGCTTATTTTACAAACCAGGTGGCAGCTTCCTGTGTGACAGTCATTAGCCATGCCCACCTACTATGCACTAACAGCATGCCATTCTCTCAAACTGCTGCATTGAATCTTCACGGTGCCTACATTGCTTCCATAGATACAGACAGTGGTGACTTTCAAAGCCGAGTGTTCTGTCCAGGTCACAGACCTCAACAGTGGGGTTCAGGAGCATGAAGAAAGGATTACCCACAGCTGATTGACTCCCTCTGTGCAATGCTTCTTCTTCTTCTTCTTCTTTTTTTTTTTTTTCTTTTTCTCCCCCTGCCCCCTCCCTCCTGTTTTGTGGTTGTTTGAGACAGGATTTCTCTGTGTAGCTTTGGAGCCTGTCCTGGAAGTAGCTCTGTAGCCCAGGCTGGCCTCGAACTCACAGAGATCCGCCTGCCCCTGCCTCCCCAGTGCTGGGATTAAAGGTGTGTGCCACCAATGTCCGGCTCACAAAGCTGCTTTGTTGAACCCACCAATTAAATGATAATGACGACCATTCATCCTACAGGCTTACCACCCTCAACAGTCTCGTGGCCTTTGCCTGTAGGAATTCATTTAATTCATATACTGTTGGTGTGCCTGACATGAGAAAGTGAGGAACCTACCTACCTCTTACCATATGCCCAGGTTTACAAAACCCAAACGCTGGACCACAAAGACAACTTCCTACTTTTCCTTGAACTTCTCCCTTTTCATTAAAACGGTACACTTTTTGGTACATGTGTAAAAGGAGAAAGTTCTATGGCTTCTACAAATCAGCACGCCTTACTAGAAAAGGGTTTGGCTTTTCACCCACCTCACAATACGTGGGCCATGCAGACAGGCCAATGTCCCAGTGAGCCAGAACTGAATTCTGTGTATGTTCAATTTTCTGGGCTAGGAAACAAAACAGGCTAGGAACATTTTCAGGTCAGAAGTGTCGGCAGAGCTGTGACAGCCGGTAGAGTGATGGGGCTTGTTCTTCTTTGGACCCTTCTGAATGAATTCTAAAAGTGGAAGGCGGTTCTTGTGTGGCTGTTCGTTGTTGAGAAATCCGTGAACTGTCTGGGATGTTTTGGCTCAGGCCAGTTTCCTCTTGAGCTGTCTTCTCCTCCCATGGGTGATTTCCTTCTGCGTACACATTTGGGAAGCTGCCCCGCCCGTCCCTCACTTTGGGAAGGGCTGCCTAGCTGCATTCTTTGCTCATCCACCCATTCATAAATCCATCTATTGAAGGAAGACATTGGGCAAGACTGGGAGGATGTGGAAGGAAAGCATGGGCTGTACAGAAGCAAAATGCAAACCGTGCATAGTAACATATGGGCCCAGGGCCTTCCACTGCCTGGGGAGACGCTGTCCCTGGAAAGACACCCAGAGCATAGCAACAGTGTGGGCCAGGAAGGACACCCAGAGCATAGCAACAGTGTGGGCCAGGAAGGACACCCAGAGCATAGCAACATGTGGGCCCAGGGCCTTCCACTGCCTGGGGAGACGCTGTCCCAGGAAGGACACAATGCAGATGGAAAAGGGGGCCAGGGATGTTTGTCAGCGGGTGGGGAGGGTGGGGTCACGATTCTGACTTGCTCTAGCAAAGAAACCACCTGACTGCAGTAGAATTTCACTTTTAGGACCCGCCCCATGAGTTTGTTTCTTACACCTTGCTTGATTGCTGGCTCAGATAGTAACCTTTTCACACTCTGGCTCCTGCTCCCTGCTCTGCACTTGCCTGCAGCCCAGCATGGTCTTAGCACTTCCCCCTTGTTCTCCTTAATCAGCTGCTCTGCCCAGGGCTCCCCCACCCCCACTAGGCACAAGCCTTACCACCTGGTAACTGACCATGTTATCTGTCGTCTAAAAAGTTTACACATTTAAAATAATTACATGTTTAATTTATATTGGCATGAGAATTACATGAAAGAACACTGTAGTTTGGAGACACTAATGGGATTATATAGACCTGACATATCAAACAATCGGGGCTTCCTCGCAGACCCCAGATTAGGCACAAACCACATCGAAGCGCCTGTTTTCACAGAGATCGCTTATTAAGCAAGGAAGAAAAGTCAAAGTAGCTTCTTTCTGATTCAGGCAGAAAACAGCAGCAAACGACCTTGCAGGTGTCCTTCTTAAGAGAGAAGGGGAGGTCTGCCTTACAATGGGCTAGGTGTGGTGGTAAAGGAGATAGGGGCCAGGGGGAAGGGGAAGTATTTGTCCCTCTGGATGGAGAGGAGACAGACATGGAACATAAGCATATGGCCACTTGGTTTATAAAGGTACAGGGGGAATCTCTGTGTTAGGATGAGGTGTTTTGATTTTACAGCTGCTCATCAAAAACTATATAAAAGACACAGCAAAAAGTTAAAAAATGTATTCTCCCTATGGAACAGATACTGTTGGGGCAGAGAGATGGCCCTGTGGGTAAAGGCAGTTGCCACCAAACCTGACAATCTGAGTTTGATCCCTGAGACCCACATGGTGTAAGACCTAATTTCCATATGCTGTCCTCCAGCCTCCACACATACTCCAGGGCATGCATGCTACACACACACACACACACACACACACAGAGACAGACAGAGAGACAGAGAGAGAGAGACAGAGAGACAAAGACAGAGAGAGTGAGACAGAGAGAGACAGACGGAGACAGAGACAGAGAGAGAGACAGAGACAGAGAGAGTGAGACAGAGAGAGAGAGACAGAGAAAGACAGAGAGAGACAGACAGAGACAGAGAGAGACAGACAGAGAGAGAGAGAGACATGTACACCGGAACGCTTGCACACACATACACACAAAATAATAGGTATTTTAAATGTTTAAATAGCATTGTTTAAGCTATTTCCCACTTTTCTGTGTGCTTGAAGGTGGTTATAATAAAGTTAAAATTATACTAATCTGTTAATTACTAAAATTGGGAAGTAAGCCAGGAAGTAGTGCACGCCTTTAATCCCAGCACTCAGAAGGCAGAGGCAGGTGGATCTCTGTGAGTTTGTGGCCAGCATTATCTATAGAGCTAGTTCCAGGACAGTCCGGGCTGTAACATAGAGAAACACTCTGTCTCAAAAACAAACAAACAAACAAAAAAACAAAAACCAAAAAACAAAACAAAAATTAAGGAAAAGTATGGGAAATAAAAAAGTTTCTTGTACCCAAACAAAAGATAACATTGTTTAAAATCTCTCCTGTCTTATAACTATACACGCAGATTGAATTACCTGAATTACCTTCATAATTTTGCTCGTAGTCTCTGTCAGAGCAGGTGCTGGGTCTCATGTTGGGGTGAGATCTGTTAAACTGTAAATACTTGGGTTAGTCTGGATCCCAGAGGGTCTGAGATAGACTTGGTCAGCGGGTGATATGGACTCATTGGGAGTTTGTGGGAAAAAAATTGGAATTAACTACTTGTTCATTACATTTTATCTTTCAGTAAGGTAATGATGTAGCTGAGCATGAGGAAGGGCCATGGTTCAGGAGCCTACTACTCCTTAGGCAGTTCACAGATTGGTGAATGAGAAATAAAGTGATAACACATGTAAGGAATGTGGTTGGGAGCCAGCCATCCCATGCAGCACTGAAAATGGCTCACACCCTAACAAAGCCAAACTCTACTACTTTCAGATTTTTGCTTATTTGTTTGCTTGTTTGCTTGTTTGTTTGTTTGTTTTATGTGTCCCCTCCCATGGTGATTTTTTGTTGTCGTTTTTTTGTTGTTTTAGAATAATAAAAGACACTGTGACAACCTTGAGGCTCACAGATAACTTCTAATTCTTGCTTCCTGTGCTTGAGTGCTGTGTCTTTCCGAAGTTGCTTGGGTCCCTTTCTCTGTTCCAATTGTCCTGACTCACACCTGTGCCTTTCACATTTTGGGGTTGACACTTGACACTTTGCAGGTGTCAATGCTGTGGTGTTCAGGTTGGGTTAGGCCTCCTACTTCACCCCTCCTTTTGGAAAGGGGCCCCTTTTCCACATGAGCTTGCTTTTTTGTCAAAGAGAACTCAAGACTGCTGACTTCAGCCTAGGGATGTCATACCCCCTTACTCAGTCTCCTTCCCTCCACGGTTCTTTACTGGTCAGCGAAACCAGCACTGGTTGGACCCATGCAGTAGAAACGAGGTGGAATAAGCACCTACCTGCCCATAACTCTTACATTCCTGGAGGTTTGGGTCTCTTTTCTGTACCCACAGGGGTAGGATGTCACTGGCAAAGATAGTCCTAAGTCAGCTAAGCCTGAACCAACACTTTCTGAGGAATACAAGAGCCACAACAGCGAGTGCACAATCGACTTAGTTTCCCTCAGAGACAGAGCCTTCTGAGGGAACCTTGGGTTTGGATCCTTGACCAGTCAGTCTAGGCAAATTCAAGTTGCTACCATAGAATGTTTTCCCCAGTGCAAAGTAAGCGTTTCCTCTGTCACCCCTTTGGGGATTGGTGCTGTGACACTGTGCAGACTAGCCTGGGGATGAGGAACTTGCAGGGATGACATGCAATTTCTACCCCTCTCTCCAGTTAGTGTCTGTGTCCTTCAGCTGCTCCGGTATCGTAACTCCTCTGGGCATATGAATGTATCTCAGGGCTGCTCTCTGAGTTTCTCTTTGTGTGACTTCTGTGATCTCCTCCTCTGTCCTCTAGATGACTGGGTCGCTCTCTGTGTCCTCTACGTCACTACCTACTACGCACAACACGAATACTTCTGCCTGGTTGGGTGAGCTGTGGGATCAAGTGCTCTCTGTCTCTCTCCCTTTCTTCAATCTCTCCCCTCCTTAGATTGCACTTGGAGGTAGGTCCTGATGAGAGAAGCCCACCCCCTCCTTTTTTTTTTTTGCTCATTCTTTCCCTCATCTTTTGAGATTTGGGCTAACATGTAGCTCAGCCTGGCCTTGAACTCCTGGCCCTCCTGTCTCACTCACTTGCCTGCTGGGATTGCTGGCTTGCACACATGCCCTGCTGTATCTCTGTCTCTGATTCCTGCGTCTCTGAGTCACTGCACCTCTTCCCCCATGTGTCTGTGTGCTTCTGTCTCTCAGAACTTCTGGTCTCATTCCTCAGAGTCCACGGACAGATTGATCCTGTCGCTTTAGTTGCTAGATATCTGCATGTTGTGTCTCTGCAGTCACCCATGTCTGTTTCCTAAAGCCCGGGTCAACTAGCCTCGCCATTTCACTGTGCAAGTAGGATGCATACGCGAGATGTTTAGAGCAGTGATATGGGAAGTCCCAGTCACGCTGATTCCAGCACTGAAAACTCCCTGCTGGAAAGACAGTGAGGAGACTCGGCCTCGCCCGATACTGTGCTGTGCCTACCTGAGCTGTTTTTGAACTTCCTCAACCCTGTGTGTAGATTCTGCTTGCCTCTCTCTACTTGAGAAGCTGAGTTCAACCCTGTGGGTGTGTGCATTCACTCATTTCTATAGACAAGACCATCTTGCTGGGATATAACCTGACTGTAACGCCAACTATAGCACTGAGAGCTCTTGAACTAAACAAGAGACATCTTTATGCTACATTGACAATTTCTGATGACATAGAGAGAGGCCTAGAGCCTTGCCTTTCACAAAGTTGGAGTATCCAGCACGGACTCCATGTACAAATGAAGACAAAGGAAATCAATGCCCAAGCAATCCCATGGAACAGCTCGGGAGCTGAGATTAGATCAACCCAAGTGAAGACAGCTTGGACCAGGAAAGCCCAGTGGAGCCATCTCATGCTGTGTCACCACTCTGCTCACAGGAATGTGAAGCCAAGCCGTAGGTTCAACCACAGATCTGTGCCATGGCTGTAGAGTAGGACAGTGACACAGTCTTACACATTTGTCATTTGGGGGATGAAGTCCTATAATCAGGGGCTTCTATTCCTGATTTTTGTTCAAATGTATGTCCCTTTCCAAGTTCCAGATCGCCGCTCTTTGCCAGGAATGGGGGTTGTGATTAAATATATATATATTAATAACCTGTAGGCATGGGTTGTTAAGAAATTTTGTAACTAAGAGATAAATACTCTAGGGCTGAAGGTGTTGTTTAGTAGTAGAGCACTTACTTAACATGCAGAGGGCCCTGAGTTCAAACCCCAGTGCTGTCAGGAAAGAAGGAGGGAGGGAGAAAGAGAGGGAGGGAGGGAGGGAGGGAGGACGGGAGGGAAAAGAAAAAGAAAATACCTTTAAATTAGTATGTAAACCAGCAGTTTTTCTAACATTATTTTGTATTACTCCCCAACATGGACCCCGTGCCTCAGCTAGGCATTCTGCTGTCCATATGTGTCTTGCATGAATTGACCCTAATGTTTGTGCTGTGTGCTGTCCTCTTGAGATGTTCTTTCTCTCATTACCTAATAGGTCAAATATCCGTTCTAAAGCCCAGGCCATGATCCTCTTCCTTGAATCTTTCCTATCTTCTATGAGATCCAGTACAATACAACACTAAGACGTCAGCCACAGGGGATTTCTGATTATGCTACCATGAAGATCCTTCTCCTTGCCTTTCCTTACTGAAACCCATGTAGTACTTTGCCATGCTCTTTCCTCCTGATGCAAAACATCAAACTCAAGCCAGTTCTTAAATCAAGGGTCTTTCATACTCATGTTTCTCAAATTCTTAGCAGGGTAACAATTCTTGAGCTCAACAAGTCAGGGGCCTGGGGCACAAGAATCTACATTCCTAGCAAGACCTCAGGTGCTGAAGATATTGCTAGCCCAAGGCTTTGCATTCATTTCAGAACACCAATGATAACTCATTAGTGGTCTGCAAGTGAATTTAGTAGTTTATACAAATACTTGCTCAAAATAAATATAAAAATGTTGAAGTAAATAGCATATAGAATGATAACTTTTGTGTGTGTAACCTTTTTGGGTGTGCTTTATTTTGTTTTGTTTTGTTTGTTTTTTGTTTTGAGAGTTTTCCATGGTGTAGCCCCTGCTGTCCTAGAACTCATTCTGGAGGCCATGCTGTTCTTGAATTCACAGTTTCACCTGCCTCACACCACCTGGCTTGGGTGTGCTTTTAACATATACACATAGGTGTGTGTGAGCCTGCAATGATACATACCATGTGTTATTTCAAAAGTTTTAAAGTCTGTTCTTCAAATGACAGAGCATAAATGAGACATAAAGTTAGGCAAGCAAATTAAAGTAATAAAATCCAAAGCAAAAAGCACCTTGGTGTTTGCAGCACACTAGAGCAGTTTCCTAGAAGATTCTAGCATGAAAAGGTACAGGGATGAAGGCAGGAGGGGTAGAATTGAAGAAAAACTTTCTGGATCCAGCCTGCCTGTGTTCTCTGTGGTTGAGTTTATTTCCTGTACTTCACTGAGAGGCAGCTATGAAAACTGTTTAGTGTGTGTGGGTGTTTCCTAATTTGCTACTGTATCATGGAAGAGGTAATACCACTGTTTCCTTCAAGGTCAACTGCTAGCTTTGATATTCGTCTGAGTCTAGTGCTGCTCCAGTCTGACACAACTGTGAAAATGTATAAGCCACAGGGATAAAAGGTGGCCATAACACATTGCTTCTAAAACACTGTTACCAGTAGTAGTTTCTTAACCTTCTTGTTTCTTTAGAGAAAGGAAGAGCAAAAGACTTGAAGTAGGAAAATAAGCCTTATTCTAAATTGCATAGCCATATACTACCAGCCATTAGAATGCTTGGCATATTAGTGATATATATATTACTTAGGAAAGCTTGGCATATTAGTGATATATATATATTACTTAGGAAAGCTTGGCATATTAGTGATATATATATTACTTAGGAAAGCTTGGCATATTAGTGATATATATATTACTTAGGAAAGCTTGTGGCCTCTTCTTTTTTGAAAAAGTTAAGGAATTGGGAAAAATGTACACTAGAAGATAACATCTCAGTATATGAAAAGAAGGTCTTCTGTCTGGATATTGTGACTTGTCATCTTTACGTGTGACAACCTGAAGTTTCTGCTGCCAGGGGACCACGAAGTTCCTCAGCTAAAGCAGTTGGAGCATCTGGAGCTACTGAAAAAGAGATCCCAGTGAAAGCATGGCTTGTTTTCACAGCATTGTATCGTGGTTTAATAAGGACCAGGATAAGCAATTAGGCCGAATAGATGTTTATTCAGGGAGAAATAACTCACAACAGAGACAGATCAACACTAGCCGGTTGCACCGGATGCTCTCCTCTCCTCGGCCGCCAGCAAGAGGGTGTTCCTGGCTCCTCAGACCTAGTTCCAAGGGTCACTTCCACCCCTGGCCCCACCCCAATGGGCGTGGTCAGTGCCACAGAAGCAAAGTGAATATCCCACTACAGCATTGCTTGCTCTGTTCCCCATGTTCTTGGGTCCGAGGTGTTAGTTAGCTCTTTTCTCTTAGCATTAGCCACTTGGTTTCTTACTGCACTTCATGCTAAAAGCATGCAAAGGTGTGGAGAAAAATGAAAACGGGGAGCTTTTTCCCCCACAGTGGGTCTGTGTGAGCCCCCTCAATTCTGTGTGAAATCCTTCACGAAATTCTGAAGCGTCTGGAGCAAGCTCAGGCCACCTCGTGTGTGCCCTATAGCAAGACCAGACAAACATGGGGCTGCTCCATTTGGCACAATGGAACTTAGCTCTTAGATAGGAGTCAAAATGCAAAATCTTAAAAGGTACTCAGAGGAGATGAGCGCTCTGGGTAACAAAGGAGACAAACGCCTGGGATTAAAAAGAGAAGTTGAAGGTGATGGGCAGGCAGAGAAAGGAATACATTCCAGGTGCTTCCAGCTGCTTGTATAGTTCCATCTCTGAGAGGAGTATGCTGAAGAAAGAGGCATTAGCAAATGCAGGGTTAGGAAAGGGGTAACTGGGAGATGTATGTAGCAACTTCTTCCACAATCTCAAGTTTATTCTTTCCTGCTCAGGGTGACAATCATGCCACAGCCACATCACATTGGATGCCTGTGTTACTGACAAAAAGCTGTTCTTTCAGATGCCTTGTTAACACCATTTATCTCATCATGCTGGCATTATCTGAAGGACCAGCCATCTCTGCCTCACTGTCACTAGCATCTTGGGACTGGAGGTCCCTGTAGTTGGCATCCACCTCTAATACCTAGATTTCTATTATCTGCAGTAAATGGAAATGATACAATTTAGAATAAGGAAAGCATACCACAGCAGAGAATTTTCTAGATATAGCTCAGTGAATCTCACTGCTTTTTGACAGTACTAACCTACTGAGTCCTGCTAGCAGTTCTTACCTATGATGTACAGCTATTGTTACCCTGTCCTTGGATATAATGGAGCTGAGGTTTCAGACTGGTGAAACAAATTGCCTAAGATCTTGCTTCAAGTAAAAGGCATCACCTGGATTGGGACCCAGGCAACATGACTCCAGGGTCACTACCCCAGTTACCACACTGTTCTGTCACAATAATGTACTTAAAGACCAAGTGAAGGGCATATCACTAGGAGAAAGGTCCAGGGTGCTGAGCCATGGCCTAGAATGTTCTTATCCATATAGAATTAGGGAGTGGTGATTGGGGGCTAGAATTGAATACTAACTAAATTCATGGGCTGTCTCTGAGGAGACACAGTTGTGTGGTCAACTGTCTCCTGGAGAAAGAAACAGGGAAACTAAGGCTCAAGGGTAAGAAAATGGCTCTCCCCCCCCCCCGCCCCATCTTCTTCTAACCACACAAATGTATTACCTTTTCTAAACCACAAAGATCAATTAAAAATACAGGCACATGAAAAGACAAATTTGAATCTCCTTGGGACTTTCCCAGCTCCTCGGATATTGGTCAACTCGAAACAGTGTTTGTTTGAATAGTCAGACCAATGCTCACTATAAATGCACACCAGGGTTCTTTGTGCCCAGCTTCATTTTTCCCATGACCATGGACTGTATAGTAGTTTGGCTTTTCTCCCCATGAAACTGTCCTGCACTTGGGAAAGAATGACAGAGGGCAGGAGGAAGAGAAAGTGGGCGATGCTCTCACAAGTGTTTGATTTGTACTTCTCTTTCCTTTTCCATTGCCATGTTTGTGTGTATGTAGGCATGCTTGCATGTGTGTGGACAGATGTTTACATTGGGGAGGCATGCATGTGACTGTGGAGGCTTAGTGGATGTTGGGAATCTTTCTCCATATTCTTCCATCTAACCCACTGAAGTAGTGTCTCTCAGTCAAACCCAGAGCTTGTGGGTATGGCTAGTCTTGTGTAGTCTTGTGAGCAAACTTGCTCTGGAGATCCCCTCTCCATCTTCCCAGGCTATAATAACAGGCAAACGCTGGGCCTCATGCCTGTGGGACAAATACTTAACCACAGAGCCGTCTCCTAGGCCTCTATGGTGGCTACTTTAGCTTGGGCTCTTCGAACAATAGTATTAGTTTGTGGGGCTCCCTTACAAACTGGGTGGTTTGTCAAAGAATAATCCTCTACTTCACAGCTTTGAGGGCTAGGTATTCAAAACTGAGGCATCTCTGAGGTCTGCTCCCTGGGAAGGCCGTGAGGAAGAACGAGTTTGAGGTCTCTGGCTGTCTGGCTGCCATCCTTGTCACACAGCATTCTCCTGTATGGAAATCTCTCCAGCTTTCCCTTTTATAGGAGATTTCCAACCACACTGGATCGAGCCCACCTCATCTGGTTTTCACTTCTCTCCAAATAGGTTCCCATTCTTAAGAACTGGAGGTTAGGGCGATGTGGGAATCATCAAGACATAATCAGCCCATATCACACTTCTGTGAGCCACTCCCATTCCTCACATTCATCCAGGCTCCTCCCTGTCCTCTTGCCGGGACTGAGAGCATGGCCTTTGGCACCCTGAAGATGGAAACTATCGCTAGTTAATCTTTGAGAGGAAAGTCCTGTGAAGGGTCACCCATCCTGAAGGAAAGCTCTCTTCTGTTCTTTGTAGGTGGTATCACGGCAACCTCACACGGCATGCGGCCGAGGCGCTTCTCCTCTCCAATGGACGCGATGGCAGCTATCTGCTGAGGGACAGCAATGAGCAGACTGGACTCTATTCTCTCTCCGTGAGGTAGGCGCTTAAGGACTTGGTAGATTTCATCTCATCTGTCTCTTGTTTGCTCTACAGCACTCACATTGTAAACAACAAACATCCCCTGATTCCTACTGAGTCCTCAGATTAAAGGATCTCAAACTTTGAGTGGAAGGCTGTGAAGAAATCTCCCCAGGGCTGGAGAGATGACCCAATGCTTGAGAGCATTGGGCTCTTGGAAAGGACCCACGTTCGGTTCCTAGCATCTAAGCTAGACTGATCACAATGGCCCATAACTCAAGCTTCAGGGGATCTAATAGATCTACATGAGCACTGTCACTTACAAGAACACACATACACACACACACACACACACACACACACACACACACACACACACACACCTCTTCCTTGTTCCATTCATTAGCAGGAAAAATGTGTCAAAACCAAAAGAGACTTAATTATTAATTATTAATTATTAATTATTAATTATTAAATTATTTAACCTATCCCTGGACACATGAAGACCCTGAAACCCAAAGTGGTGGGATGTCTGGCTTGACTCAGTAAAATTGGAAACAGCCATGTCATCCGAGTTCCCGGACTGGGCCCCCTTTGGCTTTTCCTTTCTGGCCTGGGAAAGCCAGAATGACTTGTAACCATGAGTTCTCATAGTCAACAGACTCAAGAAGACAATGTTCAACTTTCAATTCTTTCTGTGGACTCCATTTCCCCAAGTGGTGAGTTCATGTAGCTCCTCCAAGTTGCTCTTGGCTTATAGTCTTCAGCCCCTTCCTGGTACCCTGGCTTCTAGTGGCAAGCAGAGTTTTCTTGGGTTCTTGTAGCTTTGGCTGGACATGCAGGCAACTGTTCTTCACGTTTTTCTGGGCCACTAATAGTGGCCATTGTATGACATGGCAACATCGCCACAAATCCAGGAACCCTTGAAGGAAGTCACAAGTTCCCCTCTCAGTACAATCCCTCAAGCCAGTGTGGTCCTCCCTTCTCCCCATCCTGTGGGCCCCAGCTTCCTTGAACTCTTTGGATGGTAGACAGCAGTATAGCTGTATCCCTGTCGCTGTATATATATCCTTTTCATCCAATGAAGCCTTTTTAGTTTATTTGATTTGAAGTTTTGTTTTTAATTCCACCCTCCCTCTTCATCCCTTTTTTGTTCTCCTCCTCCCTCTGATTGGGAACAAAAGTGGGTAAGAAAATAAGAAAGAAATAAGGAAGTATTTCCTAGCTTTGTGAGACAGCTTAGTTGGTAAAGTGCATTCCTTGAAAGCATGAGAACCTGAGTTTGAGCCCCAAAACTGAAAAAGAAATGAAGAAAGGGAGAGAGGAAAGAAGGGAAGAAGACAGGGAGGGAGGAAGGAGGGAGGGAGGAAGGAGGAAGGAAGGGAGGAAGGGAGTAGGAGGGAGGGAGGAAGTCAGATACTGTAGTGTATATTATCAATTCCATTGCTGTGAGTTCTAGGCCAGAGATCTCTGGTGTCTGAAACAACAACCAAGGCTGACTTCTGGCCTCTACATGCACACACACAGACATGCACATGAACTTGCACATACAAGTATGTCTGTACATATGTGAACATTCATGCATATACACATACAAATAAACCAAAAAAAAAAAAAAAAAAAAAAGGATTTCCCTAAACAACTGTTGACAGGGTTCTGTGAGTTCAATTGCAAAGAATTAGCATTGCTTATCCTCCCTTTAGAGCTGGAAACTTCAGTATTCGTTTAGCTTAAAACAACACACATTGATCACGCCACTCTTCCTGCATGTATGAAACTCCAGGCCTAGCATGGGTGGATTCTCTATTCAAATTCTACCAGCCTGAAATAAAGATTCCCCTTGCAGCTGGGGCTCCTGTCTGGAACTCAGTATTTCCTCATCATTTCTCCTTGCCTTTTGTGTGTGTGTGTGTGTGTGTGTGTGTGTGTGTGTGTGTGTGTGTGTGTATGTGTTTTCCCTTTCCTTGCTGTGGTAACACTAGGGCCCCTATTCAAGGACCAGTGTCAACTGACAGATGCCACTTGAGTTCATGCTATGTGACCTGCAGGATGTACACAACAAGGATGTTTGCTGCCTTCCTGGCAGTCAGAGCATACTGCTCTGATGTCCTCTTCTTTGGACAAAGAGAATTCTCTTTCACGGAGCTCATGTGAAGAGGTTAGAATTACACAAAGATTCTTCCTATTTTAAGATGAACCAATTTAATGATTTAAATGATCCACAAAATCTCTTCACAACTCCATCTAGACCTGGATATTTGGAGCAGGGATATGCTATCTATGGGGGTAGGTTTGGGCGTCTTTCTGCCATACCTTTGATTCCCTAACAGGGACTCTACTTTCCTATTTAAAGGGGAGAGGGAGAGATAGGTAGAAAATGAAAGACAATTTAGGCAATCCGGTTGGAGGGGTATATCTAACATTTTGATGTTACCCTGGCCAGTTTTATTTGTAAATTTTCTAAATAGCAGGACTAGAGGCTAGAGTAATAGCTAAGTCTATGCAAGAAAGAATAACTGAGTTTGACTCCCAGTACCCATATAAAAACCTGAGCTTGTTAGTATGTGCTAATAATCCAAGGACTAGGGAGGAGAACACAGAAGTATCCCTGGGGCTTACTGGCCATAGCCAGCCTTGCTGAATCCATGAACTCTAGGTTCAGTGAGAGGCCTTGCCTCAAAAAGTCCAGGTAGAACTGGACATTGGTGGCACATGCCTTTAATCCCAGCACTTAGGAGGCAGAGGCAGGTGGATCTCTGTGAGTTCGAAGCCAGCCTGGTCTACAGAGAGCGTTCAAAACAAACAAACAAACAAATCCAGATAGAAGATCCGTGAGAAATGACATCACAAACATGTGAACACATGTGCTTACACACACATGAGAACACATGTACATAAATACAAAAAAGAAAAATAAAGAATATGAATAAAAAAACTACCAATCCAACAAGTAATTCTGTTTCAGTGGGGGAAAAAGTCTTGCTTTCTCTTATTGACAGCGAGGGTGGGCGCCCGATATGTAAACTGCACTGCGTGTTAGGGTGCTGCATGGCATGGGTCGCCCAAATATCCCAAATAAACAGGTAGAAAGAATTAATGGATCACAGATGTAATTAATGTTTTATCTGTGTGTGACTCATCATAAGCTATTTATGAATGGATTGCATGCATTTCCTCTTCCTGAAAAATTAAAATATAAACCACTGGTTTTTATTAAAAATACTTGGTAACATTTTTGGGGGGGGACTACCAGCAGAGGTGACAGAGCCCATAGGCCAGTTGTTTAAAGGTATGATTGTTTGTATTTATTGATTTGTTCATTTCCTCAGTGACAGATACTTGAAAGCATGTAGTCTGTACCAGCCATCTGAATCCAAAGGCCTTGTTGACAAGAAGTACAGACTCAGCACCCACAAACCCAAATCTTGCTACGAAGTAGAGTGCATTAGTAGCATGAAAGAAGGCAGGCTGAGTGTGGGGGTGATTGAGAAGTCAAGTGAGATCAGTGTGAGCCCGAATCGCAGGAGAGAAGGTGGGGTTTACAGGAAAACTCATGGGTAGCGAGGAGGGTTTCTACAGCAGAGGCCAAGGGGAAGGTGACAGGGACATTGGAGGTAAGGAGCAAGGGTGGAAATAACTCCTAGAACAGCAGCAGGTCTGGATGGACAGGCATCCTGAAGCAGCATCCACTGACGGCCCCTTAGAATCTAAAGTCTGAGGGAGGGTCTACCTTCCACCTGCTGCAACTTTGTCTGGGGGTCTTAACAAACCTTACAGTTGTCTCTAATGATTCTGAAGTTGGGGTGTGGATGACACGTGGGAGGTGAGGCTAGGAAGATAGAATGGGGACAAATAAAGCGAGGGAGAGAGAGGTTTTATGTAATTCTTTTCTTATAAAAAATGACAGCTTTAGACATGGGACATCTTATTCAGTAGACAATCACGCAGGCAAGGGAGAAGACGAGGGATATGTAACTCACTGATAGAAGCAGACGTCTGACTGACTCCCAGACAGGGGAGGGTCAAGGACAAACACGTCCTTTCCATCACCTCTGTCTTCCCGAATTCATGCCCGTTATGGACATTAATGTTCAAGAATCTTTGCAGTCAGTCCAAGAGGAGGTGGGGGAACCATCTCTTCCCTTCTGGGGGAGTGAAAAGCTGAGCGTATTCTCTGCCAAAAGAAAAGCTGACTCTCATGGATCGTGATGGCTTTGTGTTCCAAACTCTCAAAGGCTGAAGGTGATTCTCACTCATTGCTATATTTGCCTTCAAAAAGAATCAACATTTGTTAAATAACATTAAACACTTTGTTTTTCTTCCAGAGCCAAAGACTCTGTCAAACACTTCCACGTGGAATACACTGGGTATTCATTTAAATTTGGCTTCAATGAATATTCAACTTTAAAGGATTTTGTCAAGCATTTTGCAAATCAGCCTTTGATCGGAAGCGAGACAGGTAAGCAGTCTTCGTCCAGTTTTTGTTGCTATAAACAACTACCTGGGATGTCTGATTTATTTAAGAAGGGCATTATAATTCATATCTCTTCATGAGAACTTGCTTGGATTCTGGAGAACTCTGGAGAGTTCTGCTGGGGCTAGGAACTTGCACAGTGAGAGCCAGGGGATAAACACATCAAAGACCAAGCAAGCCCTCACGGCAGCCCAAGCTTGCCTGAAACATGTGATCCTCCTGCCTCAGCCCCACAAGTGCTGGAATTGAAGACATGTGATGCCACACCAGCATCTATAACAAACCTGTTCTTGGTATAATCCATTAGCCCATTAATCCACTAACAATATAATAGATTAATATTTCATGTTGGGATTAAGCCCAAATCACTTCTAAAAGTTTGATCTGGTCCTTCTGTTTAAATATCATAATGAAAATTAAATCTAACATTAGTATTGAAGAAGACAAATTATATTCAAACCATGGTGTAAACTGTAGACTTGACCTCCAAAATACTGTTCCAAGAAGAACTGAAGTACATTTCAACAAATTTCATACTCTTGAATCTTATGTCTGTGGTGAGAAATTGCTATGTTTAGAAACAATGTTTATATTGTTGTGCCACATGGAACATTAAAACATATGTATATGAAGGGGCTAAAGAGATAGCTCAGCAGTTAAGAGTGCTTACTGTTCTTGTGTAGGACCTGGGTGGGTTGCAAGAACTCTCATCAGACAGCTCACAACTGGCAGTAGCTTTAGTTCCAGAGATCCAACACCCTCTTCTAGCCTCATGGACATGGCATGTATGTGGTACTCTACAGACAAACAAGGGCACCCACATACACATAAAATAAGTATATTTTAAATATAAGTACTGGGGTCTCAGCACCCTCTTTAGGTGAAAACAAGGTGTATTCTACATATATTCTACAAAGCACTTATCTTCTCAAAACATATTAATAGATTGATGGGATATTAAAAGCTCACATAGGCAGGAAGATCTTCATGAGTTTGAGGCCAGTCTGGACCACATGGTTAATTCCAGGCCAGTCAGAGACCTGATCAAGACACAGTAACTTTAGAATGTTCTCTTTTATAATAATACAGTAAAGAAGACACAAGCCAAGAAAGATTTTTTTTCCTTATCATTTTAGGCATGGGTACTGTAGAAAACTGTGCCTGTGACATGAAACTGATAGGTTTAGAAACTTTTTTTTTTTTTTTTACATGCAGGTGAGACCCAGAGAACTTAATTTGAAACACTTTCAAAGATAAATTTCACATGCAATGGCCACAGTGATCTATCAAGTGCTCAATATTGAAAATGTTGCTTAGAAAGCATTTCCTAAGAACGATAAAGGCCCATATCTGTCACCTTGTTCCCTTACAAAGTTTTAGGGCTGTACTTTTGTATGACTTGTAAGGATTCAAAATTTCCCGTTTCAGTAGTTAGACAAACTGGAATAAAAATATATATAGGAAGCCATTTTGTCGGCCAGCATTCTGGTATTCTATTAATACCTGAGCTAAATGGAAGTGTGAGTACGAAAGTTTCATTTTGTCTGATGATTTCAGAGGTTTTGGTCCATGATGTTTTATTCCATTGCCATCGTGATGGGAACACACAGCAGTGGAAGCCGTTGACCATGACCAGGAAGTAAATGGCTGAGTCCCATTGTAATATCCCCTTCAAGGGACACCAGCAATGGCCTAACTGTTTCACACCACCTTGTTGTAAGGCCAAGTAGGGGCCACACCTGTAGGATATGGGCCTTTGACGACTTTCTCTGCCCAAACTCAAACACCCAGTATGCTGGCACTTGACTTATCTAATGTGTCAGTCTATAACCTGTAAAGCAAGTAAGTAAAAGGTGGCCCACCTCTGCACTGATAGCTTAGAATTCCAGCTTTATTTACTCTAAACGATGGAAAGTCTCAGATTGTCAACAGTGGGAAAACTTTGTAACACAGCCGATCACTGTGAACCTGCCTACATCAGTTTCTCAGTAAACTCCTGAGTGGTCTTTGTGCTCGACAGTGTGGGGGTAGAGCTGCCATCAGTGGTGTCTGCTTTTGCATTTGTGTCGCTGGGACAGACCCCAGGATGAGTCAGTGTCTAGCACAGATGAAAGACACGCAGAAGCCACACAACAGTCGCGTCTCTTTGTACTGAAAAGACCAGGTCTGTGGTAGAATATTCTGAACTTGAACCTTAAGCGTTAAATCTCTCTTTCCTGGTGGAGATCCTCAGTGTCAGCCCTGACCAGGTCCTCCGTCTTTAGCCACAGTGTTCATCAACAAACACACAGGGGATGGGGATGCTCATCTCCACTGCTGCCTTAACCTGGGCAAGCCTTTCAGTTTCTCTATCCCTGCCCTGCAGACTTATTTCCTGGTTATGTAAGTTAAGCCACACTGGATTTTATTCAATGCTTGGTGTCTTGAAATGGAGAAGAGTGTCTTAAAGCCAGAACTTCATTTTGACAAACCTCTCCTTTTGTACCCTCTCCCGCCCCCATATTTGCGTCAGTGTAGGTGTGTGAGGAAATAAGTACGTGAAGTAACGGATATTTACGAGGAATCCTGCAGCCGGCAAAACCATTATCACTATCTGTCCACCCCAAGCAAAGGCAGTCTTGCCATTTAAACTTTGTATCCTAGACACTATCGAGATCTCTGTTATGGTTCTCTGTGCTCATCACTGGACCTTCTCAAAATTAAAGGAAGATGCGCATCCTGCCTTCAGGCTGACCTCAAGGCAGGCTACAGTGGGTGAGCACGGTGTATTTTGAGGGACTCTTTTCCCTTCACAGCGTGCTGACCTTCACACTGCATTTGGTGCAGACTCCCTGCGGATACATTATCCTGACCAAAGGAATCTCACGGCCAAGAGTAGTAACACTTGCAGTTCTAGCACTTGAGAGGTCAAAGTGAGTCTGGCCTAAAAAGCAAGGTAGAGGGTGGCCTGGACTGAA
Source organism: Cricetiscus sungorus (assembly GCA_030556225.1). Lineage (NCBI taxonomy): Eukaryota > Metazoa > Chordata > Mammalia > Rodentia > Cricetidae > Cricetiscus > Cricetiscus sungorus. The sequence continues at coordinate 39,559,640 of JANBXA010000141.1, read as the reverse complement.
TAACACCCTGGCTTTAAAGGGGGGTGGTGATTAATGCGCCAGGATTTATAATTAGACTTTATGGAGTGGTTCTCCGAAGTTAAAATTTTCTGTGCATTGTTACTATGATTCCCATCTCACTTATTCTAGGAAACTTAGGTTACTATCCTGTCCACTGGCTGTCCTGTCTCTTTTCCATCCATTATCTGATCAACCATTTGCTGCCTCTGCAACTTGAATCAGCTGATGGGTGTGAGCACTGAGTTAGAATACATGCATTCTCCTTGCTTGTCTGTCCCCACCAGATGAAGGCAAAGCCACTGAGGCTCATCCAAGGGACAAAGCCCAGGACACTTGAGTGTTCTAATCTGCCCTCTGTGGGAGTAACAGGCTTCCGGAGAACAAGATAGTGTGCTGAAGTCAGGATGACTGTTAAGCCTAGAAGGGCTGCAAATGTCACAGAGTCACCACTGTAACCACGAGGAATAGTGAATGGAGACCAGGACGCCACCTTCTAAAAATAGCCGTTTTCTTCTCGAGCACTTGGCTCCTGGGCTATGTCAAATTTAAAAAATAATACTAAGGAAAAAGAAAAAAGGTGTGTGTGGGGCTGTGGCTGGGTCTGTGCGTCAGAGGTCCAGTGCTTGCCTGACACGCACAGTGCCCTAGGGGGAGGTGACACTTTTGGGAATGCTGCTGCCTCTGGGGACAACAGGACTGAATCTGTGCTCTACAGTTCTGGTAGCATGACGCCAGGGATACTCAGTTGCAGGCCACAGGAAACATTTGTCTTCAAGGCAGCTGAACGTGTTGGTCCAAAGGGACACAATGCAAGTGCCTAGTTTCGCCTCTATTCCTACTTCTTATTCCCGAAACACTCAGAACGCGTGCGTTTTAATCTGAAGAACGGAGGCTCCCCAAATCACACCGCTGCCAGCTGTGTGAACTCTAGACTTCTCTCTCCCTGTGATCTCCATTGGCTTATATTCACTCAAAGATCTTTGTGTTGACATCCATAAACACTCCAAAGATGTTTCTAATCCTCAAAACTTTATCATTTCCTAAGTCCACAATAGAGCCAAACAATGAACTCACCTGCTTTTCCTCCAACAGATTTGATAGTTGTACACTTTTTATGATCTGCTGCTTTAAACTATCTTATTCCGCATATCTGTTGAAGAGGGGATTGTGGTAGGTTTTGTTTCCTAATGTATCCTAGAACTTGAAAGAGAAACTCTAATCATTTTCTTAGCATGCCACGGGTGTGTGTGGAGGGGTGAGGGGGTAGGAAGGGTAGAGGTGGTGAGGGTGAGAGGGTGAAATATAGAGGGATACCTCACAGTGCTCAAACACTCCTGACAATTCTAACTAGCAAAATTGATACAATGCATAAAACAGGCCTATGCCTGTGTTCAGGATCTGTCTGGTGGTAACTAAATCCAGAATCTGCCTTTCTTTTGTCATGGATGATATCTAAAATGCATATTCCTTTTAAACAGCACTCAGTAGACATAAGTATTTGAGAAACAGTTTTAGTACAGTTAATTTTTTACTAAGTCTTCCTGTAATTAGCTAAGTTTCATACACACTGTCATGTACATGTAGACAGCAATTATATTTATACTGAAGTATCCCTCTCTCATTTAAATAGCTTCCAGAGAAAACTGTCATGCACATTTGCTTGTTTGTTTTTAATAACGCAAGGTGAGTTCAGCCACTTTACCCACGTAGGAAAACACGCGCAATGCTCTGAGTCGGGGCTCTGTTTGTGACTTCCTCAGTTGGAGCTTTGTCAGACTCCGTGTGGTTCTTTCCCAAATGTCAAATTTCCACTTCTGTCTTTTGCTGTGATGTGGGGATGCCCAGGCTTTGGGTAAAAGTCACAGCTGTTATTACTCATTTGTGGCACCAGCTGTCCTCCTCAGGTAAGAAGAGTTTAAGATCTGTGTGCACTGCTTCTGGACGAAACTTAACGGACAGCTTGGAATTTTGCCAAATCACAGCTAGACGTCTCTTCCTCTGTTCCTGCTGGCCAGACACCAGTGCTTTTGAGTTAGGAAGGGAGGTGTGTTTGCAGTGAAAGAGGGAAGGGGGTTGTGAACCCACGCCGTGGAGTGCTCTCAGCAGGTTCCAGTTTTCGGCATCTGGGTCTTCATACATATCAAATTATTTAATCTTCCCAGCTGCCCACAAGACACATGCAGTGACCTCATTTTCAGATGAGGAAATAAAAACCAGAGGTCTTAAGTTACTGGAGACTAAGAGCTGGCACTGGAATTCAAGCTAAGCATCACAAGGAACAGGTACTTTCCAGCTCCCTATGTGATGGAGACCTATTATTATTCTAAAGAAGGTGGAGCGGTTTCAACTTCCATCTTCCCTGTATGGCCATTGCCCTGTATTTAGGTGAAATGCCATTTGAGAGATGCTTGGGTATTTTTGTAGCATTTACTTCATTTATTTATTTTCAATGCGCACATGGGGGTCAGGGGAGAAGTTTCTGGGGTCCATTCCCCCTCTCCACCACCTGGGGCCCAGCGTGACAAACCTGGGTCATCAGGTTTGTCATCGAGCACCTTTACCAGTGAGGCATCTCGCCAGCCATCTCCTTCAAGCTTGCGCTGGAGAATAAAATCTTAGCCTAACAAAGCTACCCAGAAAGCAGCCTCAGATAGTAGGCCTGGCTTCATCTCCTTTGAGAAAGGACACCAAACTACCTGAGTAACTGAGTAAGGCAAACAGAAGTGGAAAGATGAGCGAAGGAGCCCTGGGGAGGAACTGGGGACAGTGTCTCTTAAGGGAATGTCATAGTTCCAGGAAGCAGGACATGCACTGGTTACAAAGCTTCTCATCACCTTCCCCCCACTCCAGGGCCCGTGTGTTTGCATTGCTTTCCAGGCAGTTAGGAATGGAAGGGATCTTGGGACCTTTTAATTCCTCCTTTACAAATGAGCAAACAGACCTGGTGAGTCCCTGCTCCAGGCCCCTCGGAAACCATTCTTGATCGCAAACACTTTATGGTCCAGTTGGGAGACCTAATAGGATGACGTTAGTGCGTGAAATAAATATGAAAATAAACGTTTCCTAAGTGTGTGCCAAGCTACACTTTGTTTGCAAAACAGCACCCCAGGCCTGAGGCCATCCCTGTCTTTTTTCTGAGTTTCATCTAGAGGAGTCCCTTAGCACAATCATAGTGTTGGGTATGGAGTTGTAGATGTCACGTAAACTGTCACATGCACTGTTATCCAGCAGCCCATCCATGTAGAATGCCTAGGTTTGTCCAGTTCTGATCATCTGAGAACTGCACCTCTACTGAACAAGACAGAAGCCACGCTTCATGTCTGCGGCAGGAAGCAACCCTCACGGAGTTCAGAAACTGAAGTGAAACTTGGAACCCAGCGGCCAGGGCAGGCAGTTTCTGATCTGCTTCCCTCTCTGTCCTATGCCACGCCCATCCCCCACCCCTCCACAGCCACCCTCCTCCCCATTGCTTTTTATCTGATTCTTCTAACCGAGTCCTGTGGTTCCTCTGTCTAAATTCACCAAGCTAGAGCTTCTTTCCTGTAGAGTGAAGGCACTGTCTTGGGCTTGGGGTGGAAGTCATGAGCTGTGCGTCTCTAGCTGGCTTTGGTACCTTCTTCCAGGATGCAAGGACAAGCTGAACAAGAGAGCAAAGGGGACCAGCTCAGCAGTCACAGCCAGTCTGAGGCGGTCAGTGATGGACATGTCCGTAGAGGCCTAGCTCTACTCTTCTCAAAAATAGACTTTCAGCCGTGTTTGTGGGGCAGGAAACAGCAGTCCACCTCTACTGAGCCTTCTTCTACAGGAGGGGCCAAGTGAAGTGAATCCAATTAGTGTACACACACATCCCCCTGCACACATCCACACATGCATGTGCTCATGCACACACACTAGAGCTTGAACACACATGGAGGAGGAGAGGAAGATAGTGGGAGGGAGGGAGAGAGAGACAGGGGCTAGAGAGAGGGCCCATCAGTTAAAAGTGCTTGCTCTCCTTGCCAAGGGCCAGCGTTTGACTCCAGTCAGGGAGCTGAGGTGCCTGTGATTCCAACTCCAGGAGATCTGACACACTCTGGCCTCTGCAGACACCAGCATACACATGCACACAAATACAGACACATGTTCTCAAAAGTTAAGTCGTTAGAGTTTCATTTAAGGAATAATATCTGTTTTTTAATCTTTCTACAAACACCCTATATCTGGTGCACAGCTCAGCCCTGTGAAGGAAGTTTAGCTGTTTGCATTAGCTAGAGGAAGACCAAAAGCAGAGAAGTTGCTGTACTAGGTCAGGTGGTACAGCGGGGCGGGGGTACAGTGGGGCAGGGGTACAGCGGGGCGGGGGTACAGCGGGGCAGTGGGGCAGGGATACAGCAGGGCAGGTGTGCGGGGCAGCGGGGCAGGGGTGCAGCAGGGCGGGGCAGGGGTACAGCGGGGCGCGGGTACAGTGGGGCAGGGGTACAGCGGGGAAGAACAGGGGTACAGCGGGGCAGGGGTACAGCAGGGCAGCGGGGCAGGGGTACAGCAGGGTAGGGGTACAGCTGGACAGCGGGGCAGGGGTACAGCAGGGGTACAGCGGGGCAGGGGTACAGCGGGGCGCGGGTACAGGGGGGCAGGGGTACAGCGGGGAAGAACAGGGGTAC